>BLSH010391642.1:245195-259774 GCA_018402905.1 Glandirana rugosa
CACAGCATAGACAATTGCCTTCAGATGACCCCAAAGATAAAAGTCTAAGGGGGTCAGATCAGGAGACCTTGGGGGCCATTCAA
Source organism: Glandirana rugosa (assembly GCA_018402905.1). Classification (NCBI taxonomy): domain Eukaryota; kingdom Metazoa; phylum Chordata; class Amphibia; order Anura; family Ranidae; genus Glandirana; species Glandirana rugosa. Next base: position 245,279 of record BLSH010391642.1, read on the forward strand.
CTGGCCCCGATGAACAGTTTCCTGGAAAGTGGATTGGTCATCGTGGGCTAGTTGAATGGCCCCCAAGGTCTCCCGATCTGACCCCCTTAGACTTTTATCTTTGGGGTCATCTGAAGGCAATTGTCTATGCTGTGAAGATACGAGATGTGCAGCACCTGAAACTACGGATACTGGAAGCCTGTGCTAGCATTTCTCCTGCGGTGTTGCTATCAGTGTGTGAAGAGTGGGAGAAGAGGGTTGCATTGACAATCCAACACATTGTCAGCACATTGAACACATTTTATAAGTGGTCAGAAACTTGTAAATAACTCATGAAAGAATAAAGTTACGTTAAAACCAAGCACACCATTGTTTTTCTTGTGAAATTCCCGATAAGTTTGATGTGTCACATGACCCTCTTCCTATTGAAAAAACAAAAGTTGGTTTCAAAATGGCCAACTTCAAAATTGCTGCCATGGTCACCACCCATCTTGAAAAGTTTCCCCCCTCACATATACTAATGTGCCACAAACAGGAAGTTAATATCACCAACCATTCCCATTTTACTAAAGGGTATCCATATAAATGGCCCACCCTGTATATATATATATATATATATATATATATATACAGTTGTATGCAAAAGTTTAGGAACCCCTGACCATTTCCATGATTGTCATTTATAAATATTTGGGTGTTTGGATCAGCAATTTCATTTTGATCTATCAAATAACTGAAGGACACAGTAATATTTCAGTAGTGAAATGAGGTTTATTGGATTAACAGAAAATGCGCACTATGCATCAAAACGAAATTAGACAGGTGCATAAATTTGGCCACCCCAACAGAAAAATCACATCAATATTTAGTAAAGCCTCCTTTAGCAGAAATAACAGCCTCTAGACGCTTCCTATAGCCTGTAATGAGTGTCTGGATTCTGGATGAATGTATTTTGGAGCATTCCTCCTTACAAAACATCTCCAGTTCAGTTAGGTTTGACGGTTGTCGAGCATTGACACCCCACAGATGTTCAATGATATTCAGGTCTAGGGACTGGGATGGCCATTTCAGAACATTATACGTGTTCCTCTGCATAATTGCCCGAGTAGATTTTGAGCAGTGTTTTGGGTCGTTGTCTTGTTGAAATATCTAGCCCCGGCGTAATTTCAACTTTGTGACTGATTCCTCAACATTATTCTCAAGAATCTGCTGATATTGAGTGGAATCCATGCGACCCTCAACTTTAACCAGATTCCCAGTGCTGGCACTGGCCACACAGCCCCACAGCATGATGGAACCTCCGTTAAATTTTACTGTGGGTAGCAAGTGTTTTTCTTGGAATGCTGTGTTCTTTTGCCACCATGCATCACTCTCCCATACAGCTTCTCCCTGTGCAAAGTGCGCTGAATTGTTGAACAATGCACAGTGACACCATCTGCAGCAAGTTGATGTTGTAGGTCTTTGGAGGTGGTCTGTGGGCTGTTTTAGCTAAATAGTTACAGGTATTCAAATCAACAAAATGACAAGGGTGCCCAAATGTATGCACCTGTCTAATTTCATTTTGATGCATTTTGCACATTTTCTGTTAATCCAATAAACCTCATTTCACTACTGAAATATTACTGTGTCCTTCAGTTATTTGATAGAGCAAAATGAAATTGCTGATCCAAACACCCAAATATTTATAAATGACAATCATGGAAATTGTCAGGGGTTCCTAAACATTTGCATACAACTATATATATATATATATATATATATATATAAACCATACAATCCCATATACACAATCCTTCACCCACAGTTGATCCAGAGGAAGGCAAAAAAACCCAGGCAAAGCATGATGCAATTTTCTATAGCAGGGGAAAATTCCTTCCTGATCCTCTGAGAGGCAATCGGATATTCCCTGGATCAACTTTACCTATAAATTCATTTCACCAACTCATTTCATTCCCTCCATGACTCCCTAGAGCAATTAACGCTGGAAACAAGTGTTACCATATCTGGTTCAACTTTGAGCCATCTGTCCAAAGAACAGGTCAAGGAGTGTGCTCTGCACTGTTCTTAGTCAAGAGCAGACTTGGGCATGAAGCAGAAAAAAAGATGAAGATCCAAAATCGTCATATGGATCCATGGCTATCAATTACTCGAGCCATCAGGTCAGATGGCAGGTTGTTGTGAGACCTACCAGATGGGGGTATACACACTTCAGTAGACCCATGTTCCTGCAAGTACCTTGACTTGGCTGTTTGAGAGTTTCACTATGAGTTCATTTGACAGCCTTTGGCCTTGCCACATACTCAGGGCAATTTTCAGGAGATTATATCCAGGAGTGGCTGTCTTGCATAGCAAGGGCTACAGGTATTCTTTGTTCCGGCACAGCCTGCTGGCTCAACGTTCTCCAGGCCTGGTAAAATGCTAGTTCAGACAATAATCAAACCTGGAGGAGTCATTATCGGGAGAAGACCAACTAATCTCATTTCAGTAATGACATTCCTGGAAACAGTAGGGAAACTCAGAAGAGTACTGTAGAAAGCACAGTGTTAGTATCTCACTTGAACAAGCAAGAGCTCTTTCCAAGCTGTGGCATCCCATGGTCTCAAAAGGCCAGAGAAGAAGTGTATAGTAATCCAGGTGGTCCGAGGTCTCACTGAAGGTTGAGAACTTTATTAACAGGTTTGGTAGTGCTGGGAAGCTTGCTTCCCGCACCAGAAGCAAGCAACTCCACAGGGGAGACCTTGATGGTGGTCAAGCCAGTAAAATCTTTTCAGCTTTATCAGCTACCTGGCATACCAATCTATTTACTTTATTGGGTAGTCATGCCAAGGGAGGACAAGATGTCCAAGATCAGAGTTAAATGGTTCTCAAGTTGAAGTTGTTCTGAAATCGCAACAAATAGATCCTCAGCTACGCTGTAAATAGTCAGCAGAATAGTAAGATCATATCTTTGCTGTCAAGAAGGAAGGCAAACTAGTCAACTTCTGTCAGAGGCATCTCCGTTCAGATTGCCAACCCCTTTGGGGTCTGGTTTCCTAGAACTTCCTGTCAAACACCATAAGATACAGAGCCGTTGGATGTCAAAGGATGGTCTCCACACCAACAAGCAGTCCAAGCTATTTAAAATAAATAAGGCTATCCGGATATCAACCTGACACTAACCTCGACAGCTTCCCAGAGATGGAAGCAGTAGAACTATCGACACCTGACTGGGGCTGCAGATTAGCCAATAGGTATATCCAGCAAACCCAGTGGTCTCCAGGCTCCTTATCAGGATCCACATTCATCCAGTAGTGATGAGGACAATAATTGCCCTGTGGCCTGCAGGCCATGATATCCTCAGGTACAGTCTTGGATGCAGGATCCTCCTATTCACATTCCTGAGGTTCAAAGCCTCACATAGCATGGCCATCGGTATCAGCCAAATTTAGCCAAGTTGTATCTAGATGCTGGAAACCAAGAAGTGAGGGTTCACAAGGAGGTCTCACCTTTTAGTGTTCAAAACCCTGCTGAAGCCAGGGCACCTACTCCTAGATCATAAGAAACCTTTGCAGAGCTTAGGGTTTGAATCCTCCATACCCTGCTGTAAGTATTGAAAGGTATGTAATTAGGCCTAGATGGGGAATTAAGCGCCAGAGGATGCTCAGTTGTGTCCGTACTCTCGCATGTCTTGGTAAACCAACTCACAAAAAAAGAAAAAAAAAAGAACCAGAAAACCTGTGCAGTTTTCTTCCCCCTGGAGCCTTCCAAATAGTGAAGGACACGTCGTCTCACACTCCATCCTTCTGGATAGGACTTCCGCAATTTGGTCAGTAACACTAAAGCAGTGTTTTGTACGGCTAATATGTACAAAAGAGGGATCTCGGATATCCAAGCGTCAAGCTGTAAACTACCTTGTTGCTACCATTATCAGACAGATTAGCTCTAGTCTCTTCTTCCACACTATGTAAAGGTTGGCATCTGGGTTGGGACATCACCCCTCCAGCACGTCCAAAATGTCTGAATAATCCCAAGCATTAAATTTGGATGCAACGTTGAAAAAAAAAAATATATATATATATACATGGAAGGGTCTCTTCTTCAGAGAACAAATGAGGTGCTCTTCAGGCCTAACAGCATTAGAAGAGGATGGTCACTGTCCATTAAGTCAATGGCACGGTTGCTGGTCAAGGTAGCTCAAAGAGCTTAGATGGCAAATCCATTGAGCGAGTGCAGAGACCGCTTTAACAGACGGATTGTGCATACATGAACAGAACTCAAGGGAGCATCCCCAGAATTAATATGTAAGCAGCGACCTAGTCTACATTTAACACGTTTTGGGCCCATTTTAACCACTTCAGCCCCGGAAGAATTTCCCATGTTAGAACCAGAGCACTTTTTGTGATTCGGCACTGCATCGCTTTAACTGACAATTGCGCGGTCGTGCGACATTGTACCCAAACACAGTTTGCGCCTTTTTCCCCACAAATAGAGCTTTCTTTTGGTGGTATTTGATCACCGCTGCGTCATTTCTGATCACCGCTATAAACAAAGAAAGAGTGACAATTTTGCAAAAAAAAAACAATATTTCTTACTTTTTGCTAAAATTCAAATCCAAAAAAAAAATATAAAAAGCATTTTTTTTCATCAGTTTTGGCCGATTTATATTCTTCCTCATATTTTTGGTAAAAAAAATCGTAATCAGCGTTTATTGATTGGTTTGCGTAAAAGTGGCCGCGTTTACGGATGATGAGAATTCATTTCTGGGGTTTTTATTATTTTTTTATTTTTTACTAGTAATGACGGCGATCTGCGATTTTTAGCGGTACTGCGATATTGGGGCGGACATGTCGGACATTTTTGACCAATGACATTTATACAGCGATCAGAAATTTAAATGTCCACTGATTACTGTATAAATGTCATTGGCAGTGAAGGGGTTAACCTGCAGGGGGAGATCTAGGGGTTAATAGTGTTCCCTGGGTATGTTCTAACTGTGAGGGGGCTGGGCTAACATGGATATAGGAGATCTAACTGATCCCAGTGACAGGGATCAGTAGATCTCCTATGTCCCCATTGAAAGAGCCAGGAACCACCGTGTTTACATCAGCGGTTCCCCGCTTTTTGGCTGTAGCAGCTCATTGCGGCTCGCCGGCGGACACCGGGTCCGCCCGAGCTGCGGGCACACTCCTCCGGAGTGTGTCGGGCATGAGAGTGCGCCGGCGGCGGTGCGCGATTGCCCCCTAGCTGCGCCTGCACTAATCGCCGCCTTTTTATGGCGATTCGCGCTCAGCATCCACACTGCCGCCGTAAATATACAGCGCGCAGTGTGGAACCGGTTAAAGTGGACCCAGTGGCCATTAACTACAATACACTTTGGTCGTTCACTGGGATAGATTTAATCTATGATTTAAAACACTTCAGCATTACCCACCCTTGTCATCTGGTGATTGCTACATCACATACGTATATGCTGTCATGCTTGTGTCAGGAAAACTGAAAATTTTATACTTACCTGACGGTAATTTTTCTTTCCAAATGCAAAAGCATGTCAGCATATAGGTCCCTCCCTTGGGGGCTTCGCAGTGATAATAAGTTACGAGAATGCTGCCTGGGGGAGGACACCTACTTATATAGTGTAACCGGTCCTGGAATAGGGCAGGGGCGGAGCCTACCCATACATATATGCTGTCATGCTTTTAGATCAGCAAAGGAAAATTACTGTCAGGTAAGTATAACATTTTCCGATATCCTTGTAATTGGCTGTGGACAACTCAAATGTAATACAATTGTAGCGCCCCCAAAGTGTAGGCGCTTTTGTGAGGTCTTTTTGTTAGGAGAGGCAAAATTTAGTCAGGCCTCACTGTAGGTGCAGGCCTGAATGTTTTGATCTGAGATGGGGAGTGGCTCAGGGAGTGGCTGGAGATGGAAGGAAGGAACAACCCTTGGAGTTTCCCCCCCTTTTGAGCAGAGAAGTCTTGGGAAAGGCGGGTGGATGAGGAGGTTCACTTCCTAATGTATGACAAGGAGCCCTGACCAATCTACAGTCTGGATTGGCAGGGGCCAGGCCTCCTTAAATACAGCAGTCTGCCAGCAGGGGGGAGAAGTCGGGTGGAAGTGTGGAAGATGTAGCAGAGGTGCAGTGGAAGCCTCTACCTGGAAGGGAGCCCCCAGTCTGGGGGGTGGCCTTGAGGCCTGGAGACCTGGAGTGGAGTTGATTCCTGGAGCAGCACAAGGGAGTAGGAGAACATCAGAGGTGCTACTGAGAACACTTTAAAGTATCCATTGGAGTCGGTGAGTGACAGACCCTGAGAGCTGGAGGAAACGGTGGAGCAGGCTGGGAGAGGAATAGTGGACAGTCTGTGGTGGTCTCGGGAGCCAGTCAGGGAAGGGAGTGTCACTGGGAGGAAAGCAGGTTGGTGTGACCTAGAACAGGGATGGGCTGGAAGTTGTAGCCCATCAAAGACCCAGCTAGCACCAGTGTACTAAGCTACACTTTGAGGGGCCTGGCCTGTAACTGGTGGTCCGGAGGTCCTGCTGACAGAGTGCAGGCCTCACCATGTGCTAGCTGCGGTGAAGAGAAAGGAATGGAGTGAGCCTGATAAATTTCCCTTCAGGTCAGGAAACTAAGAGAAGTGCTGGAGAGAAGTGAAGGAACAATAGTCTGCAAGAGAAGTGCAGGAGGAAGTAAAGTGTATATATGGTCATGTATATAGATGGTCCTGTAACCAATTCTTTGGGCATCCCGCAGTCACCCCTTTTCCCCATCCAAGTTAAATCCCCTAAATAAAACAAACAAAAACAAGAGCCGGCCTGTTCAGTGACTTTGGATGTGTGAGATATGGTGGGATTGAGGGCAGCTATAAGGCGAACCCCAACTACCAGCCACTCCCAAGGGAGCACATGGCTACATAATAGTATCGGCTTTCCTGTCTATTTTCTGTGAACTTCAAACCCCTTCCCCCTATGTAATGAAAATGTGCAGAGAAGGAAGTCCTTGTACTTCAAATCAGGAGAGCAGCTACAATACTGATCTTTAATAGATACAGAACAGTAAGTAAGCGTTATTCCCATAGCACAGGTATTGGGTCACAGACAGGATCATCAGACAAAAATAAAGGAAAAACGCTTAAAAAAAAAAAGGAATGCAGTCAAATCTAGGGACTTGCAAGGTGGTAAATATGCTAATTTTTGTTTTGGGGTTTAGATGTGCCTAAAATATAACTAAAGGATTTTTTTTAAAGATTTGGATAGATTGGTGAGCTGTTAGAACCACTGCCAATTTTTATTTCTGTCTGTGTCCCTGTTAGGAAGAGTCACTCTTTCTAACTGTCCTGATCACCAATGTCACCAGGCATTAAAGTGAGTGTAAATCCAAAATTTCAAGTTTACAAAAAAAAAAATCTTCCAATGAGGACAACTGTCTAAGAGGTAATTGGATATTGTAAAGATATTCTCTTGCTTCCTGTTGAGTCTAGAGCACAGGACACAATGTAAAAGGAAATCTCCCTAACGAGACACACTTCCCCCCACTCTATCCAAAATTAAGAAAAAATGGCTTTAGATATAAATTAAGTGTCTTCCCTCACCCTAGCCCCTCCCACTCCACCTGCTTCTTGGTCATGTAACCAACTAATCAAGTTTGGTTATGTCGCCGTTGGACATGACATGTTTTTATACTATAATGTTTTTTTTTTAATGTATATATGTAAGTACTCCACTTAAGTCCATTTGATGTTCTGTATTTGAGATGATGCTCTTACCCAGATAGCAAGCAATTGAGCTGAAAGAAAATGACTTGCTAAGCTATAGCTAGACTTGCACTATTGCAGCAAGTCTGCATTGCATGACACTCAACTTTCTTTGCAAACATTCTGCAAGTCTGCTGCAAGTTCTGGTTCAGTTATGTTGTGCAATAGTCATCCCACCACAGGGGTCACTGTGGCTGAATTTTTATGGTGTAGACTTGCAGAGCTCTTGCTGTAGACCTACCACTGAAAATTTGCTCTTGCTAGAGACTCACCATGCAAATTTGGTACAAATTGGAAAAGTGTACAACTTGCCAGTGAAAATGTGCAGCAAGATAACATATGTACAATTCAACACTGCCACAAATTTTTGGCAAATTATCCTTGCTATCTGGGTATATGTACACGATACATGGTACATGATGTAACCCTGAATGATACAATAAAAAACACATTGAACTAAAAATAGATTCATAGACAAACAGACTTACTATAGAGCATGGCAGATATGAAGGCAGGGAATCAACTGCTCAATTCCAGTGTCACCAGCAGAGTTGTGGTCCAATTGTATACCGACTGGGGTTTTTAAATGCTTTAGTACATATGCCAATGCTGTGCATTCAGCAGGACCAATTCCGCAGTAAGTCATTTTCAGATGATCAACTGCTAAACCCTGTACAGCTCTCTCAGCCAAAGTGATATCCTGCATCTCATAAAGACACTTTATAAGCCAGACAAATTCAGGCATTGCATGCATGGCTTTTTTCTCATCTGGCAATGCTGGTGGTATTGACTTAAAGTGTTTTTGGATTGCCTTAGCCAAACATTTTTCGACTTTTTTACATTTCTTGGCCAGTTTTTCCGGTTTCCATGAGTCTACCATCAAATTGTTCAGTACAGCAGAAAAGAGCCCAGCTACAAATGTTGCTGTAAATTGAAGATTTCTAATCTCTATATTCTCTAACATCATTTTGGTTTGTCTTTGAAAAACAGGTTGTAAACATAATATAGGAAGTCTTTGAGTAAGGGAGTTCTTTGTTTTCCTTCTATTCCACTTAAAGAGTTGGCATAATATAGAGGAGCCCATTTCATCACTCATTACAATGTACAGAGCAGCAAAGAAGCATTGAAATGTGATATGGAGGAACTCATAGTACTGTGAAGAAGTTTGTCCTTCATCTAAAAAGTTTTTGGAGATAACAAGAAAACCTAAAGAGAGGTCTTCTTCTGTTATTTCTGCTTTGGCAATCTCCTGAGGGGAAAACACATACAAACCTTTGCAGAGACCATTGAGCGCTATCTTACCAAGGTGTTTGACAGAATTAGTTCTTTCTGAAAGTATATTTTGTGTTCGCTTTAAGTTTGTTGAAGCATGCAAGAGGAAGTGTTTTAGAGTTAGCATGTACATATCGGTCATAGTCTGTGGACTTCTGTAGTCACAGTTAATAAGTTCCTTATGACACTTGGAAATAATCCAACAGAAGACTGGAATATGGCACAGCCCAGTAAGGGATGAGCTGTTTTTTACCAAACTAATGATACTTCTGGATATGTCTGGGTTGTTGTGATGTTTCTTTATAAAAGTCTCAATGCCTTCTTCTGAAAATCCCCTCAAGTTGATTTCTTTTTTGATGTATTTCTGTAATGCCACAGTGACAGCATCAGGCCTGCTTGTAACAACTTTCATACAGTCCTTCATTAGGTTTCCTTCAATAAGGTTAAAAACAATACTTGCAATGCTTGTAGGTTCTAAGGGAGAACAGTGCCTATTATCCTCTGTGAAAGAAAACTTTAACTCGTCAAATCCATCAAACATTATGAGGACTTGATTGGGATGATCTATGATGAATTGAAATATTTCTTCCTGATGTCGGTCAGGCCAGCAACACTGTTCAAAAAGAAGAGTTTTTAGACAAATTGGCTTTGTAATACAACACAACCTTCTACAACTAAAGGGGAAGATGAAGCAGAACTTTTGGAAAGCTTGTCCACGTGCCCAGAGATGTTGGATGTGTTGAAGCAATGTGCTTTTGCCAGTGCCTGCATCCCCGAGTATTATGATGGTGTCAGCATTTTCATTTATAATTCCCTGGTCACTGAAAATGTTATGAAGGTCCAAGTTGCTCTGAGATCCATCGCCATGATCTAACATGTGTTCAGTTCTTGATAGCTCCAAAACACTTTCTGTATAGACATCTTGCAGACACATGTTTTCTGCCCCATCGTAGGTGCTAAGAAATCTTGTTTGAGCACATATGGTATTCTTCAATTTTCTGTGATATGCCAGACACTCTAAAAGAGAAACAACAAAAATAAACTACAAGGTCTGAGAAAATTATGTTTTCAATTATTTTTAAATTGTAGTTGCTACTAGCAGTTCATTCACATTCAAGTGTCACATTGTTTTTCTAAAATGCTAAATGTTTATCTAAAGCGGAGTTCCACTGTTTTCTACGTCACTTACCTGTCTCCCTGTCCAGCGATGGGGCCACCTGGAGCCTTGGATCTCTCCCCCTCCCCTCCATGGCGATGTCATTGCTACTGTGGGCACCCAGCCGTGACAGCTAGTGGCTTCACGGCCAGGCACGCAATGCGCGAGCGGCGCTGCACTCCGTGATTGGTCCCGAAGTCTTCTAGGACCTGTCCTGTATCCCAGAAGACTTCAGGAGGGAGGGTGAAGGAGACCTTCCACTTCCGATTGCCTTAAGCGACCGGAACGGAAGTGCCTGTGAAAATCGCGTATCCGCACCCCCCCCCCTCCTCCCCAAAAGCTCTGTTTCACCATCAGGTGCTGGGGAGGAGGTCTTAAAGCGGAAGTTCCACTTTTGAGTGGAACACCGCATTAAATTGTCCACTGCATACCATTGCTCTTCACACTGCCATAAATTTTATTTGTACCACTGTAAAACATTATGAGCCTATTTATGATCTTCCATTGTGGGAATTCTCCCTGGCAACTCCCCTTCCTCCATCCTTAGTCTTGCACCGTTGTACGAGCTCCTCTCCTGTACTGAAATTGCAGGGAGCTTCTTGCTGTGTGCATTAGAAGCTACAGCAAGTCTAACTATTCCTGGCCTGCTCCTTTCACTCATTGGATTTCAGTTCTTTCAATTACAGGTGTTCAGCATCACAAACTGTATGTGTGTTACTTAGACAAGTCTGTAGGCAAATATGGGATATGGGCTGCTTAGTATTGCCCACTACTTCAAAGTGACATCCACCTATTAAGGCTCATATGTCAAACACAAGGCCCGCTGGCCAAATCCAGCCTGCCAGGACTTGTCATGTGGCCCTCGCACTCAGTTTTGCAGCTGGAACATGGCGGAACTCCATTCCGCCGCCTCTTGCTCTCATCCTCTGCTCCCGCTCCCTGTTGTCACTTGTAAACAGAGAAGGCTTCTGTCTTTACAAGGAACAGCTTTGCTTTCAGCAGCTCCCGAAACTAACAAATCCCTGCATGCACTCCTGGCAGGGCGCGTCGTGTACAGATCTCCAGAATCTGAGAGAGAGAGAGAGAGAGAATGATCTCCCTGCAAGACAAGGCAGAGCCTCCTACACAGAGAGGTACTAGAGCCAGACCAGGTAGGAGTAAGAAATGCGAGGAAGCTTGGGGGGTGACTAGGCTTGGGGGTGCGCACCCCTAAAGCATTTACTCTGTACAGAGCACACCCCTGAACTCTGCACTCTGTACATGACACACTCCTGAACCCTGCAGTCTGTATGTAGCACGCCCCTAAACCCTGCACTCTGTGCATACCACACCCCTGGACTCTGCATTCTGTGCATAGGGCACTGCTGGAACTGCACTCTAAACATAGTGCACCCCTGAATTCTGCACTCTGTACAAAATGCACTCCTGAACTCTGCACTCTGTATGTAGTACACTCCTGAACTCTGCAACCTGTACATAGTACACTCCTGAACTCTGCAATCTGTATGTAGCACACCCCTAAAACCGGCACTCTGTGTATAGCACACCCCGAACTCTGTACTCTGTGCATAGCACACCCCTGAACTCTGCACTCTGTACAGAGCATACCCCTGAACTCTGCACGCTGTACATAATGCATCCCCGGATTATGTGCATAGGGCACCTCTGGAACTGCACTCTGTATTCAATGCACTCCTGAAGTCTGCACTCTGTATGTAGCACACTCCCGAACTCTGCAATCTGTACGTAGCATACCCCTAAACCCTGAACTCTGTGCATAGCACACCCCTGAACTCTGCACTCTGTGCATAGCACACCCCTGAAATCTGTACTCTGTATGTAATGCATTCCTGAACTCTGCACTCTGTATGTAGGTCACTTATGAACTCTGCACTCTGTATGTAGCACACTCCTGGACTCTGCACTCACTCCTGAACTCTGCATTCTGTAGGTAGTACACTCCTGAACTCTGCACTCTGTACGTAGTACACTCCTGAACTCTGCACTCTGTATGTAGCACACTCCTGAACTCTGCACTCTGTATGTAGCACACTCCTGAACTCTGCACTCTGCATATAGCACACCCCTGAAATCTGCGCTCTGTATGTAATGCATTCCTGAACTCTGCACTCTGTATGTAGGACACTTCTGAACTCTGCACTCTGTATGTAGCACACTCATGAACTCTGCAATCTGTATGTAGCACACTCCTGAACTCTGCACTCACTCCTGAACTCTGCATTCTGTAGGTAGTACACTCCTGAACTCTGCACTCTGTATGTAGTACACTCCTGAACTCTGCACTCTGTATGTAGCACACTCCTGAACTCTGCACTCTGTATGTAGCACACTCCTGAACTCCGTACTCTGTACATAGCGCATCACTGAAATCTGCACTCTGTACATAGCAAACAAGCAAATGATTTCCCAGCACGTTTCCATATGCACCTTGCTGCAAAGGCCAGTTAGAGGTTGGGGTGGTTGTCACTTGTTTGTGCAATCTGTACATGGCGCAATCCTGAATTCTGCACTCTGTATGTAGCACACTCCTGAACTATGCACTCTGTATGTAGCATACTCCTGAACTCTGCACCCTGTACATAACGCACCCCAGATACATTTGGTCCTTTGAGGCCAACCATACTGCTGATACGGCCCGCAATAAAATAAAATTGAGTTTGGCACCCCTGTCATTTTGATACTGGCATAACTCCGCCCAAGAGCCAGTCCACTGATTATATTAGACACAAGGGCAGTGAGGGGAAGGGTCATCAGTGGTGACAATGCTAAAAACCCTTCTTCTCAGCATGTATAGTGAAGCAGCCCTGTCTTGTTGTGGGTAACAACAATGTAGTGAATTCATTGCAGGTCCTCCAGAACTTCAGTCATTTTTTCATCTTTCCATCTATTAAATTCAATCTATTAAATTCTCTGCCCTTGTTGTTTTAACTTTGGATAGTAAAACATTTTTTTCTGTCTGTAAATACCTTATACAGCCCACTTCCTGTTTCTTGTCTGGTATCAAATGCCTCGATGTTTGATATCATGCACAGCTCTCTGCCAGAAAGGGAGGGGGGAATGAGTCATACAAGGGCCAATGAAAGTGGCAGAGCTGGAGGTGTGCCTCTGACTGTCTGTGTAAATCCAGGAAGTGAACAGGCAACAGCTTCAGCTGCCCATAGTTAAAATGGATGCAGCCAGACTTAGTGGAGGGAGATTTCTGCAGCATATTTGGCAAGTACAGAATCACAGTATATATAAAATAATATGCAAAGTAGTTGGAGGGAAGCTTCAGAATTGCAAAGATGTTTTTATTACAAATTATGTGAGCAGACTGCAGTTCCTCTTTAAGCCCAACTTATCCCAAAACTTCATTTTGGCTTTTTTTGGATGAGCAAGGGATAGAACTCCTGTCAGGTTTTGAATGATACCAGTGTTCCCACTGATGAGATTTCTTTTCTCATCCTAATCTATGACACCTATCTCCTGGACAGAAAGTGAGGAGAACCCAGACAACAGTAATATCCTCATGTCCAATGCAGCGGCGGCTGGTGTGTGAGGGGCGCTGGGGTGCCGCCTCCCCGCCGGCAAAAGAAGAAAAAAAAAGTCAACCCCGCCCACCTGCAGGTGGCGCTGGTACATTGACTTTCTTTTTTTTTTTTTTTTTTCGGCTCCTTGGCTGTCACATGACAGCCAAGTAGTGAGCCTATTGGCCGGCCATTAAAAGCTATGAGTGTGCGCTGAACAGGGTGATTGGATGCGGGGCCGGGTCACTGTGGCAGCGGAGGTGACTTCCGCTCCCACAGAGACCATGAGCGCCCGGGGACCGACGAGGGGGGGAGAGCCGCTCTCCGTGTGCCAAACTCTGCAGACTCCAGCGCGCTCTCGCATGGCGAATCTCTGCAACAGACCTGCCTGCTGGATGGGGTAAGTGCAGAGGGGGGGACGACTCTGAAATGTACCCCACCGTTGTCACTGGCTGCAAACTGCCCCCACCTGTGTCACTGCCTGCAAACTGCCCCACCGTTGTCACTGGCTGCAAACTGCCCCCACCTGTGTCACTGCCTGCAAACTGCCCCACTGTTGTCACTGGCTGCAAACTGCCCCCACCTGTGTCACTGACTGCAAACTGCCCCCACCTGTGTCACTGGCTGCAAACTGCCCCCTCCTGTGTCACTGGCTTCAAACTGCCCCTCCGTTGTCACTGGCTGCAAACTGCCCCCACCTGTGTCACTGGCTGCAAACTGCCCCCACCTGTGTCACTGCCTGCAAACTGCCCCCACCTGTGTCACTGGCTGCATAACTGCCCCTCCTGTGTCACTGGCTGCATAAAACGTCGGTCACTGTGTCCACCCCCGTCAA
>BLSH010391642.1:259952-280604 GCA_018402905.1 Glandirana rugosa
CCCCGTCAAACGTCGGTCACTGTGTCCACCCCCGTCAAACGTCGCCCCCACCTGTGTCACTGGCTGCAAACTGCCCCTCCTGTGTCACTGGCTGCAAACTGCCCCTCCTGTGTCACTGGCTGCAAACTGCCCCTCCTGTGTCACTGTAAACTGCCCCTCCTGTGTCACTGTCTGCAAACTGCCCCACCTGTGTCACTGGCTGCAAACTGCCCCCACCTGTGTCACTGGCTACATAACTGCCCCACCTGTGTCACTGGTTGCAAACTGCCCCCATCTGTGTCACTGGCTGCATAACTGCCCACACCTGTGTCACTGGCTGCAAACTGCCCCTCCTGTGTCACTGTCTGCAAACTGCCCCTTCTGTGTCACTGCCTGCAAACTGCCCCTCCTGTGTCACTGGCTGCAAACTGCCCCCACCATTGTCACTGGCTGCAAACTTCCCCCACCTGTTTTACTGGCTGCAAACTGCCCCCACCTGTGTCACTGGCTACATAACTGCCCCACCTGTGTCACTGGCTGCAAACTGCCCCACCTGTGTAACTGGCTACATAACTGTCCCCACCTGTGTCACTGTATACTGTGTCCTGTGATGCTGAGCTGTATACTGTGTCCTGTGATGCTGAGCTGTATACTGCGTCCAGTGATACTGAGCTGTATACTGTGTCCTGTAATGTTGGGGCTGTATACTGTGTCCTGTGATGCTGAGCTGTTTACTGTGTCCTGTGATGCTGAGCTGTATACTGTGTCCTGTGATGCTGAGCTGTATACTGTGTCCTGTGATGCTGAGCTGTATACGGTGTCCTGTGATGCTGAGCTGTATACAGTGTCCTGTGATGCAGAGCTGTATACTGTGTCCTGTGATGCTGAGCTGTATACTGCGTCCAGTGATACTGAGCTGTATACTGTGTCCTGTAATGTTGGGGCTGTATACTGTGTCCTGTGATGCTGAGCTGTTTACTGTGTCCTGTGATGCTGAGCTGTATACTGTGTCCTGTGATGCTGAGCTGTATACTCCTGACACAATATGTGGAATACAGGGGACGGAGTGGGTGGATTCTATAAGGGGAGGGGCTTCTTAGAAGTAGGAGGGGTAAAAAGGAAGGGCGGGGCCTGGCGCCCCCCCATCCAAAAATTTCACCAGCCGCCACTGGTCCAATGAGAACACCAAACAAAAAGGTCTGAGAAGCCAGAAGCTTTAAAAATTGATATTCGTTCGCAGAAAGACAATATAAAACTGCCAGTGCATTTTGGGGGTTCAAAGACCTCCTACTTCTCCAATAATTGAAGGTTAGGGATAATTGCCAGTTACTTACCAGTAACTGTGTTTCTAGGAAATCTTCCAGGACGGCAAACCTGAGAGATGACTGGTCCACCTGACAGGAAACGCAATCAACACATGAGATTAAAAGCCCCTCCCTTGCCCCTGCCCCTCAGTTCTGCCAAAGTACGTTAACCTAGTGCACAAGGGATACTTTGTTCCCTCCTTTTAAAAATGACTTTAACATCAGGGTGGGAAGTAGGCCTACCGTCCTGGAAGATTTCCTAGAAACGCAGTTACTGGTAAGTAACTGGCAATTTTCTCTAGTCCTCTTCCAGGAGGGCACACCTGAGAGGATGTACAAGGAGTCCAAGGCATACCTTAGGATAGGACAACCGCTTGTAGGACCGTTTTCCCAAAAGTCAGATCCTGAGGCGATAGCAATTCCACTCTATAGTGATTCAAAAAGATGTGCTGCTTTGCCCAGGTGGCCGTTCGGCATATCTGTTCCACTGATGCTCTGGCTTTTTCCGCCCAAGAGCTCTCCAGGGCTCTCGTGGAATGTGCTTTAAGGCCTGGTGGTATCGAGGAACCTGACTGTTCGTAAACTATTGTAATGGTGTGTCTGATCCACCTCGCTATTACATAGTTACATAGTCAATGAGGTTGAAAAAAGACACAAGTCCATCAAGTCCAACCTATGTGTGTGTTTTTATTGTCAGTAATAAATTGTATACCCCTCAATGTTGTGGTCCTTTAGGTGTGCATCTAATAGTTTTTTTAAATTATCTATACTCCCAGCAGAGACTACTACTTGTGGAAGAGAATTCCACATCCTCACTGCTCTTACCATAAAGAACCCTCTACGCTTTTTAAGGTTAAACCGCCTTTCTTCTATTTTTATTAAATGGCTGCGTGTCTTTGTGTGCTCCCTTGCGCAGAATAGTTTTGTACCTATTGTGGGGTCACCAGTACAGTATTTGTACATTGAAATCATATCCCCACTCAAGCGTCTCTTCTCCAGAGAGAATAAGTTCAATGCTTGTAATCTTTCCTCATAACTAAGGTCATCCAATCCCTTAATAAGCTTTGTGGCCCTTCTTTGTGCCCTTTCAAATACCAGGACATCCTTCCTGAGGACTGGTGCCCAGAACTGGACGGCATATTCCAGGTATGGCCTCACCAGAGACTTGTATAGTGGGGGAATTATAGATTTATCCCTGGAGTTGATCCCTTTCCTGATGCATGCCAACACTTTGTTAGCTTTGCTTGCAGCAGCTCAGCCTGTTCTCCACTAGAACCCCTAGGTCTTTTTCCATTCTAGATTCCCCCAGAGATTCTTCCCCCTAGTAAGTAGCATGTTTTCTTGTTCTTAGTACCCAAATGCATTATCTTACATTTTTCTATGTTAAATCTCATTTGCCACTTGTCTGCCCACCCCATTAATTTATTCAGCTCTTCTTGCATGATTTCCACATCCTGTGGAGAATTTATTGCTCTGCTTAGCTTGGTATCATCCGCAAATATTGAGATTGAGCTGTTCACCCCGTCCTCCAAGTCGTTTATGAATAAATTGAATAGGATTGGTCCCAGGACAGAACCTTGGGGAACACCACTTTCTACACCAGACCATTCTGAGTACTCCCCATTTATCACTGCCCTCTGGACTCGCCCCTGTAGCCAATTTTCAATCCACCCTTTGATCCATGTTAAGGGACCTTAGTTTGTACAGTAAACGTTTATGGGGAACTGTATCAAATGCTTTCTCAAAATCCAGATACACCACGTCTACAGGCCTTCCGTTATCTAGATGGCAGCTCACCTCCTCATAGAAGGTTAATAGATTGGTTTGGCAAGAACGATCCTTCATGAACCCATGTTGATTTCCGCTAATGATACTGTTCTCGTTACAATAATCTTGTATATAATCCCTTATTATTCCCTCCAAGAGCTTGCCAATTATTGATGTTAAGCTAACTGGTCTATAGTTCCCAGGGCTATATCTTGGTCCTTTTTTATATATTGGTACTACGTTGTCTTTCTTCCAATCAGCTGGTATCATACCAGTCAGAAAACTGCTCTTAAAGATTAGGTACAAGGGTCTGGCAATAACTTGGCTAAGTTCCTTAAGGACCCTCGGGTGTAAGCCATCTGGTCCCGGTGACTTATTAGTGTTCAGTTTTTCAAGCCTATTCCTGATTTTATCCTCAGTTAGCCATGAGGGTGCTTCCTTTTATGTGCCGTGAGGACCAGCTTTGTAGTTCTGAATAATTGAGCCCCCTGTTTCCTTCGTGAATACTGAGGAGAAAAATGAGTTTAACACCTTTGCCATTTCTCCATCCTTTGCAACCAGATTACCTTCACCATTCTTTATGGGGCCAATATGATCTGACCTCCCTCTCTTACTGTTTATATACTTAAAGAATTTCTTGGGATTCGTTTTACTTTCCTCCGCTATGTGTCTTTCATGTTCTATCTTAGCTGCTCTGATTGCCCCTTTGCATTCCTTATTGCGTGTTTTATAAATATGAAAATCTGACAGGGACCCCTCAGCCTTGTATTTCTTGAAGGTTTTCTCCTTTGCTTTTATGTGTGCCCTTACGTAGTGGTTAAGCCATCCTGGTCTTTGATTAGCTCTTTTAAATGTATTTCCCGTTGGGATACACTGGCTAATACCTTTGTTTAATATGTTCTTGAAGCACTCCTATCTTTCCTCCGCGTTCATTGTTCCTAGAATTTTATCCCAGCTAACATCGTCCAGCAAGGAGCGTAGTTTATGGAAGATGGAATTCTGCGTCTTTGTATTCCCCTTATGTTTCTTATTTGTGTAATTTATACTGAAACTAATTGTCCTGTGATTGCCATTTCCTGGATTGCCCCTTACTTCCACGTCTGTGATCAGGTCTGTGTTGTTAGTACTCAGAAGGTCTAATAATGCTTTTTCTCTTATTGGTGCATTTATCATTTGACCCATGAAATTGTCCTGCAGGACATTTAGGAAATGGCGAGCCTTAGCTGAATGTGCAGTACCTTCCTCCCAGTCGATATCTGGATAATTAAAATCCCCATTATAATGACACTTCCCATCCTAGCCGCTATTCCAAATTGGAATAGGGGGCCCGCCTCCCCCTCCTCCTCTGATTAGGGGGCATATAGCATATTCCCAGTATTACTTTCCCCCTGGTATCCTTCATTTGTAGCTCTACCCATAAGGCTTCAACTTCCTCCCCAGATCCACCAGTAATGTAATCTCTCACATTTATTTGTATGTCATTTTTTATATACAGGCATACCCCTCCCCCCTTTTTGCCCACCCTGTCCCTCCGATCTAGGGAATACCCCTGGATGGTAGCCAGCCAATCATGAGAGCTGTTGAACCAAGTCTCCAAAATTCCCACAAAGTCTAATTCCTCCTCATACAGTAGCAACTCTAGTTCTCCCATCTTGTCTGCCAGACTCCTGGTATTAGTGATGAACAAGCCGCGTAGTGTTGTCTGCACACCTACTGTTTCCTTGCTGGGTAATCCTCTTTTGCATATAGGACTTGTTACACTACTTGCCTCGGATTTAAGTTCTTTATTCGGCCTATCACTCCTCCCCCCAATGCTAGCAGGCAGTAGGAATTTGTTTAACTTTCCTAGATTTATAATTAGACAAAATTTCCCCGATGGCTTTTGAGCTACAAAAATGTGTGAATAAATTCCCTGTTCCGCTAATTCCTCTACACTCTAGCAACCCTGTTGCCCTTACAGGATCTCTGGGAAGATGGGTGAGAGTGATATTCCGAGGGGGAGGGGAGAGAAGCTCTAATCAATACCCCTCTCCCAGATTCTCCAGAATATCTGGTAAGGCCACATCTGGAGTATTCCGTCCAGTTCTGGGCTCCAGTCCTCAAAAAGGATGTGCTGGAGCTGGAAAGAGTCTAAAGGAGGGCAACAAAACTTATAAGGGGACTGAAGGACCTCAATTACGAGGAACGACTCAAACACTCTCTATGGAGAAGCAACGCTTGAGAGGGGACATGATAGGGATCTATAAATACCTCAATGGGGATCCCAGCATAGGAAAAAAAACTGTTCAGTCTCAGGGAGTGTAGGAGGACACGGTGACACACATTAAGACTGGAGGAGAAGCGGTTTAACCTGAAACTGCGTAGAGGGTTCTTCACTGTCAGGGCAATAAGGATGTGGAACTCTCTTCCACAACTGGTGGTGGCTGTGGGGTGTATGGGAACTTTCAAAAGACTCTTGGATGTATGTCTTAGGGAACACAACATACAGGGATATGGACACTGGCACATTTACACCTACACGGGTTGAACTGGATGGACTATTGTCTTTTTTCAAACTTAACTACTTTGTAACTGTAATATAGAAGCTCTCGGTAATCTTCCTCCACTCTGGGATGAAGTGAGCGAGTCTCCCCCTACTCTGACTCTGGTGTCATTTAGACTGCTTGTTAGTCTCCTTGGGTCCTGAGAAGAGCAGATCACCCTTTTGTCTGCTCATGTCATTCCCCCACATTCTGTTGGTATACTTTTTGCCTTTTAAACTGTCTCTGATTAGCAAAGGCACAAAAGGGCCTCTTCCCCTTCTCCTTCTTAGTTTTTACAGGTAATTTATTCCCTTTTTTCGATGATCGGGAAAGAACCTGATCCAGTCCCAGTCCAAACAGTTGGCCTCCTTCGAAGCCACAAAGTGTTTCAGACATGTGGTCCCCTTCCCAGGCTTTGACCCAGATGGCCCTCCTTGCCGAATTAAGGAGCACCCTCACCGTCTCCATTGCTGCGTCAGCTAAATAGGCTACTGCCTTATCCACTATATCTAGCGAGTCTGTGACCTCCTTATTAGTATCCCCACTAGAAATGTGGTTGGACAGGCTATGTAACCAGGCATTCCCATTTCTAGCTACAGCTGCTGATGCCAGAGCAGGAGCTGCCACATTGGCTTCCCATGCTCTATGCAGGAGAGCCTCTGATCCTTCGATCCATTTGATCTTTTATGTTCCCCGAATCCTCAAAGGATAAGTCAGATTTTTTAGAGACCTGCGAGAGGGCTGGATCTACTTTGGGGGTTTTGAAAAACGTTTCCTCTTCATCCTCCCCGAAAGGAAATCTCTTTTTAAATGTTTTTAAACCCTTTCTGGGTCATTCCATTCCCTCCCCAGAACCGCCTTGAGGGTCTGGTGGACTGGGACGACTTTAGAATGTGGCTTCCCCAGACCCCTGTACATCTTAACTCTGAGTGAAGTCTGTGCTGGGGGTTCTGGAATATCCTCTGAGGTATAGATAGCCTAGAGTAACTCCCCCATGTCGTCCATTGGAAAGAGGTGTCTGGCATGACTTGCATATTCACTGTCCTGGCTATCTGAGTCAGAGCCTCCCTCTGCTCCTAAGGGATCAAGCTCCAAGTCCTCAGAATCCTCAGACTCCTCTACCCCAGATGTAAATGAGGAAGACGTCTTCTTTGAGGATCTTGAACCCCTGCCTGATGTACTCTCCTGAGGGGGGAGTACTTCCTGGCGGTGAAGGGGCCTCTCTCTCACTGGTACTGGGCCCTTCCTTTGCTGCTATCATGCTTTTCAGAGACTACGTACTAAGCATCTCTGTACTGAGAGGAAGTCTTTCATAATTGCAGAGGTCTCTTTGCCTGACAATTTATGAATACACTGGTAACAAAAAGGTTTTGTGTGATCTTGTGGGAGCTTTTCACTGCAGTACCCACACCTTTTTTGTTCTGGTGGGGTTTGGCCTTAGACTTGTGGCCCTGAACAGATCCATTGGGTTCTGCAGAGAGATAAGACAGAAACCTACACTTAGCCAGCTGTATATCTATCTCATCTAACCCCCCAGGTGGTGTGGGCAAGGCCCCCCCTTATCCCACCAACCGTGGCCTCCTCCTGGGTCACAGCTGTAGGTTCTTCCTCTCTCTCCATCCCATCTGCCGTCCTTGCAGTCTTTTTGAGGTGAGAAGAGTGGACCTAGTAGACGCTCCCCCTTGCTTTTTATAGCTTCTGTGGGTCAGATGGCAGCGTTTTAACGCCGCCCTTTTTCTGGAGTCCCGCCACCTGAAGTGGTCTTTGACCTCTAGAGTGAGGACTGGGACGCGCACTCATGCAGAGCCTGCAGGGCTGGTGCTGGGAGGAGTTTGGCTGCCATTTTGCCGTAGTTCCGGAAATGAGATCACCAGAAGTGGATCCGGCGCCATCTTGTTCCCCCTAGAAGCTTGGCGACTGGAAATGACGCAGTCAGACCAGAAATGACATTGGCGGAAGGGGAAACAGCGCCAATTGCTCCTCCACGTGGCTTGTTTCTCCTAAGAGACCCAGCTCCTCACCATGCCTGCCTGCATCCTCTCCCACCTGAACTCCAGTGGACCCTGCCAGCTCCTCCAGTCTCCATCACCGCTGCGAGGATAGAAGGTAGGTGGGGGAGATCGATGTCCACAGGAGCACCGGGGACACGTTCTCTGGCAAATTGGGGCAGCGCCCTGAGATAGGGATTTCTCCCGGCTGAACCCGCCACCCGGCGCTCGGGGGGGGACCTTCCGCTACCAACTTCAGGTCTGCATAAAATAACAGATGTTTCGCTGCTGGGAAACACAATCAAGAACTGAGGTGCAGGGGGAGGGGAGGAGCTTTTAATCTCATGTGTTGATTGTGTTTCCTGTCAGGTGGACTAGTCATTTATTGGCTGTTTCGTCCTGGAAGAGGACTAGAGAAAAATATGTTTACTTAGCGGTGGCACAATCACCAAGAATTCATTTTTGGCTATATAAAGATGTATGCTGTATAAATATTAGCTGTATACAGATTAGACACAACTAGGATCAGTGGATCAAAGAATCATGTCCTGATGAATAAAATGGCCCATAGTGTTAAATTAAAAATAGCTCATGTCCATAAGGGGATAAATGAAAAAGTATGAAAGCAAAAGTTAAATAATACATCTATATAGTTTTCAAAGCTATAAAATTCTGAGGAAGAGTTAGACTGTTGTTGTACATGTCTGCATTGATCCTATACATGAAGTAACTGGTTTAGCCAACCTTGTAATTTCTATCGAAAGCATTATGTGCGTTTGTGCAGACATGTGTATTATTACCCTGTTATCTGCAAGAAAGTAGATTTTCATGTCTGGAGTGTGGGTCTCTTACACACTTGTAATTTGTAAGTGGTGGTAGCTTAAGCATGTGTGCGTGTTCATGTATCCAGATCACATGACTGTTTGAAAATACTTCTTCAGATATTTACTTGCACTGCACATGTTCAATCAGTTCACGCTAAAGAGGAAGTCAAGAATTGAAACTTCTAGGAATAGTTAAGAAATGGCTTGCAGACCCAAAAAGGAAATGAGAAAAATAAAAAAGTATAATATATGTTGTTTTAGCTACTTTTCTGTAAAATACTTGCTCTTGTCCTTGATCTTGTTTAATTGTCACTTATTACCAAGTCAGTTATAAATGATATTTATGGAATGCAACAGAGAACAATCACTTTATTAGAACAGCAGTTAACCCTCAAATTGTATCACGTATGTCCAACTACAGTCACAAAGGAGTTTATAACCATCTTACATAGTTCAACCAATGGAAAAAAATAAACAGAATAAATAAATAGGAGACCACCAAATACACAACCCCATACCCATAGTCAAAGGCGTAACTATAACCTATAAGAGATTATGAAGGGCCCCCCTGACCCCTGGTCAGGGCCCTTCCCTTTCCCACTGATCCTGGGGTCCTTTACTCCTATCGCGGGTCCGTTTATTATGGTACCGCAGCAGGGCCCCATTCACAAGTTGTGCAGCGGGCCCCCTTTCTACCATCTTCAAGCCTCCCTATAGTGGTGAAATGCCAGGGCTCAGTCACAATTGCAACCTTTGCAATTCTGATAGTTCCCTCACTAGTGTCAGTAGTTTTTAATTTTTATTTTAATTTTATTATTTCTTTACCATTTAATTTTATTTATTTTACAATTTAATTTTTCAAAATGTTTTCAAATTTTTTAGAAGCCCTGTTGGGGGGCTTTGATGAGATATCGGGGGTCTAAACAAACCTCAGCCCCCATTCTCCATCTGTATAGCCTCAGCTGCACAGATGAATGGACAGGAATAGCTGTGCACCGAGCCTCCCATTTATTCAGAAATGGAAGTATAGTAAAATCAGTTTACTATACTTCAGTTATGAATGAACCAATTGGTACCAATCACTGACTCATCACTGTTCATTCAGAAAAGGAAGGAGCCGGTAAAGGACAAATTTACAGACCCGTTCCCATCTCTCCATCATGACACTTCTTTTACAGCAGCTGGCAGGAGAGAGGAGGGGGGGGGGGCAGCTCTGTAGGGAAGACCAGGGAAGCACATAGGGACCCTGGGAACAGCAGAAGACAACTAAACTGGAATTGGGGGGGGGGGGGGGGGCATAGGGGGCAGCATATAGAGTAACCAATCTCCTCAATTAGGGGGAAAATGGAGGAGATTGGTTCCTCTAAATGCCGCCCCTCCTATTCAGGTGTACAAGGGAGGCACATGGGCCCCCTAGAGCGTGGGGCCTGGTTGCAATTGCAACCCCTGTAGTTATTCCCCTGCCCATAGTTGAAGGTACACCAACTCTATATAAAGTATAGGCCAAATTGCTCCAGCATAAGAAAAATACATTCTTTTCGGATCCCCAAGGCAATTGAATATTCCCTGGATCAACTATCCCTGGTGTTATTGTCTATAAATGTTAATATCCATTATATTGCAGTTATAAATGCCGCCTTACCAGTGCCCATCAATGCAGCCACAGCAGTGCCCATCAATACAGCCTCACCAGTGCCCATTAATGCAGCCTGATCAGTGCCCATTAATGCAGCCACACCAGTGCCCATCAGTGCAGCCACACCAGTGCCCATGAATGCAGCCACACCAGTGCCCATCATTGCAGCCACACCAGTGCCCATTAATTCAGCCACACCAGTGCCCATTAATGCAGCCACACCAGTCCCCATGGATGCAGCCACACCAGTGCCCATGAATGCAGCCACACCAATGCCCATGAATGCAGCCACACCAATGCCCATGAATGCAGCCATACCAGTGCCCGTCAATGCAGCCACACCAGTGCCCATTAATGCGGCCACACCAGTACCCATTAATGCAGCCACACCAGTGCCCATTAATGCAGCCACACCAGTGCCCATTAATGCAGCCACACCAGTGCCCAACAGCGCAGCCACACCAGTGCCCATGAAAGCAACCACACCAGTGCCCATGAATGCAGCCACACCAGTGCCCATGAATGCAGCCACACCAATGGCCATCAATGCAACCATACCAGTGCCCATGAATGCAGCCATACCAATGCCCACGAATGCAGCCACACCAATGCCCATCAATGCAGCCACACCAGTGCCATCCGTGCAACCTGATCAGTGCCCATTAATGCAGCCACTCCAGTGCCCATTAATGCAGCCACACCAATGCCCATCAATGCAGCCACACCAGTGCCCATCAAGGCAGCCACACCAGTGCCCATCAATGCCACCATATCATTGCCTGTCAATGCAGCCACTCCAGTGCCCATCAATGCAGCCGCTCCAGTGCCCATCAATACAGCCACACCAGTGCCCAATAATGCAGCCACACCAGTGCCCATCAATGCAGCCACACCAGTGCCTATTAATGCAGCCACACCAGTGCCCATCAATGCAGCCACACCAGTGCCCATCATTGCAGCCACAGCAGTGCCCATCAATGCAGCCACACCAGTGCCCATTAATGCAGCCACACCAGTGCCCATTAATGCAGCTACACCAGTGCTCATTAATGCAGCTACACCAGTCCCATTAATGCAGCCACACCAGTGCCCATCAATGCAGCCACACCAGTGCCCATTAATGTTACTCCCCCCAGTACCTGGTCTGGGCAGCTTCTTCTTCCTAGGTCCCAGGTGCACTGCCTACTCCTGCAGGTAGTTCCTCTGGCGCTGGGAGCCTGGGGGGCGAGGTGAGCAGGCGGGGACTCCAAAATCCTATCCAACAATAAACGAATCCCCCGCTGTGCAGCTGTTTGTAAAAAGAACTTCTCTGGCTCTCCTCTGTGTTCGGCGGGGGCCGGGGGACAGTCAGCGGAATATTTCATTACTTTCGGCTTTAGGCGGATTAATCCGCAGCAGCGCTCCCAGCTGGCCCCAGTGTACTCATATAGCACAGGTCGTCCTTCAACTGTGTACTTCGTTGCTGCGGATTAATCCACCCATAGCCGAAAGTGATAAAATAGTCCACTTACTGTTACCTGGTACCTGCTGAACACAGGGGGCCGGAGAAGTTTTTTTTATAAACAGCTGCACAGTGGGGGCTTAGTTTATTGTTGGACAGGATTTGGGAGTGACAGGCCCAGCTGGGAGATCACTCGATGCTCGCGGGTGTCCGTGAGCCTGCAGCTGAATGCGGGAGACTGCCGCAACTCGTGGGAGACTTGAGATGTCTGTTTTGTGCATCTACGTAGCTCTTTTTTTAAAACAATCTACTGAGATAGCCAGGGCTAGTTCTTGAGCCTTTCCATATGTTGTTGTTAAATCTCTTTTCCTCGGATGCATGCACAGAGTACCTAATTGTGATGACCATAAAGTCAATAACTCTATACCAAGTTCACTATATGGACCACTTGTGTATTTATACACGATCATCACATCCCCCTAATCGCCTGTTCTCAGGAGAGAATATATTCATCTAATATTTTCTCATAGCTGAGCTCATTCAAGCCTCCTATCAGTTTAGTTGCCTTTCTCCACACTTTCTCCAGTTCCCCAATATTCTTTTTGTGAACAGGTGCCCAAAAAACTGCATATGAGGACTTACATGCTTTACATTCACATCAGTCTTGATCCTAAAGGAGCTTATTATCTAAGGTCCCTACCTCACATGCAAACAGATACATACCAGGACCATTTTAGAAAAAGGACAAATAACCTACAAGCATGCCTTCGAATTGTGGGAGGAAACCCATGCAAGCACACAGAGAATATAACAACTCAAATGTGCTGGTTAGGATTCTAACTGAGGATCCTGGTATGTCAAGGTAAAACTGCTAACCACTGAGCCACTAAGCTACCCAAATACATGAAAGAATTGCAAAGGAGTATTTGCTGTATGTTCCTATTGCCTACTACATGGCACCAGATGTACAATATACTATACTGAGCCATGTGATTAAACATAGATTATTACTAAGTGAAATAGGTCTGATCTTTGGAGGACAGGCAGGCTGTACTCCCAGCACAACCAGAAAACTGACCACACCGAGATTGATGTGCTTCTATGCCTAGCATGGTCAGTTTGAAATAGGAGAGCAGAGGGTCTGGCAGGGGCAATAGGTATTTCCCACAAAGGAAGCAATATAAAGTGAACAGGATACTTTTTAACACAAACATATGGTACAACAGGCACATGTCAAGAATATGAAATGTTGGGGTAGCATAGTTATGGTAATGTTTATATAATTGGTTATTATACTGCCATCTTGTGGTCATTTTGGTTATTGCACCATATTTTTCTGTGCGCCTCCTATATTTGTGATGTATTTCCTGTTTGTGCTTCATTATGCTTATGGGATAAGAGATGGCCACTTCTGTCTAAGGCGGCCTTTCATGCAATCTGCTCTCATGCGGGAATACATTACCATGTTTTAACCTTTTGTATACCGTCTTTCAATCATCTACTGCATCCTGTTGTCTGCTGTAATCAATAAAGATATCATGGATGGAAAAGTATGTTTTGGTGATTTCAGCTATCTGATAAAGGCTGTCCACGATGATTATATCTGTTTATACAGGCAGAGGTCTCAGCAAGTCACTATTACAACAGTTGGAGTCAGAACTAACATGGTCTTTAAGCCTTAGTTAACCCTAATTAATTCTAATTAAAGGATATCTTTGATCAAAATGTAAAAATCATATATTCTTTTCTACATTGTATTTCAATTCTTTCTAGCCTAATCCTATTAATATGAACAATCTTGAAATCTGAAAACTTACTTTGTGAAGAATGCAACACTTTTACTTCCTTGAATTCTGTGACACGTATTCTGTATACCCTGTGGTTAGGCACTGCTGTGTCACACATTCCACAGAACTTGCCTTCTGAATTACAAAGGTGATGAGAGAAGTTTCAGGAGGCACATTTAGTACAAAAAAACATAGTGCATCAATGATTGCAGGCAACAAGTTCCCATGGGATATGCAGTCCTTAGAAATTGAAAATAAGCCAAAGGAATCAGAAGCAGAAAAACTACAATGCATGCAGGGAATTCAGGAAGTTGTGGAAAGAGATGGCCAGCAGATATGCAGAAATCACAACATGAAAGGGGACTTTGCAAGTAAGCTTAAATAGGAACTTCACCTAAAAAGGGAAGTTCCGCTTTTCCTCCTCTTACATTTTGTATGTTTTTTTTCCTCTTAGAATGGGTACCTATTTTGAGAAGTACCTCCTAGGACATGTCACACATCCCAGAAGACTTCAGATCCATTAAAGCTTGAATTCAGCTCCTTTGTAAAAAGTGAATGCATGCTATGAGTTATGTCCAACAAGGTGCATGACACCTCCTGGACTTATCTCCTGGAAGACAGCGATCGCTGTAGTTCGGGGAGCCTGAAGCTGATCATTTTGTTCTATGCATCTTCAATAACCTTTGTATTATATGAACGAATTCACAAAATACAAAGGCTTCTGTGAAAGGGCAGTAGAGGGAAAGGGTAGGCATAGCTACTCTGTGTGCTTCTCTCTTCTGTATGCTATATGTTCCAGCAGAGCCATAAACCTGTCAGCTATAAATAATACACATAAGCCCACAAGGCAGCATGCACCTTCTTGGACCTAACTCATAGTGTGCCTCCACTTTTTTCCTGGAATTCAGCTTTAAGACAGCTCAGCGTGATATGCATAGTAGGGAGTCGCCTGTGAAGCTGCAGTAGGTTACAGCCGGCTTCCCACATTGAAGATGGTGGTGCCGGGAACCTGAACATGTTGCATGTGTGCATGTTTATTAAAAGTTAGCAGCTACAGTATTTGTAGCTGCTGACTTTTAATGTTTTTTTCCACGTCGAAGATCCTTGTTAAGTCAAAAAATACTATAATTTGTACTGCTAATACAATGCTGATGCTATTTCTAAGCTTAAAAGGGATGACTCCCAAAATAAAACACACAGTTTTGATGGGTTGTAAGGTATCATAGCTCCCAGATGGAAGCACAATTTGTTTTTCCATCAAGGAAAAGACGCAACCCAGGGGCTGCAAGACAGCAGCTGTCAATTCTGGCTGTTGCACTACCCAAGCATGATTCATCTTAAGTGGCATTGGTCCATCTTTGCTTATGGCTGTTTAACTTTTGATCTATTACAAATTGGGCAAGATTTAATCTTATGGGTTGCTGTATGATTTTTATACATCTGCACGACTGCAGCAGTATGTACTATATACGTCTCTGTTCCTTCTGTCATTGTTTGCCTGTGGCTATTTAGAGCTTTGCTTTTTGAGCCACTACTAGTGCATTGTCTTAGCTTAGTATGTCCTGACTTATTTGTAGCACCCTCTAGTGTGTGCTACTGGAAGAGTAGTGTAGGTAAAAGCATTTGTCTGGCTCTAGGATTAAAACCTGAGTCACTGAATCTGGGTCAGGGTTACTAGAGGCCAGGGCTGGATGAGTCATCCTGGCAGCTCTCTGGTGCCTCCCCCTGGTACCTGGAATATTGGAGATTGTTCTAGAACTGGAGGGTGGAGGTGAGGGGGAGTTGCCATTAATATTTATGGGACCTCAGCCAATCCCCAGAAGTGGGCTAGCAAGGGGACTGAGAAAATCTCATAAATAGACATAGGCCATGCCAGCAAGGGGAGTCGGGTGGAAGCTGAAGATGCAGTGCTGTGGAGAGGCTGTCGGTGGCCCTTGAGGGACCCCTTACCCGGAAGAGGGGGGTTTTAGCTCAGGTTGAAGGCTCGGGATAGCTGGTCTGGATGGATCCCACCACAGGAGGCAGTTGGAGGAGAACCTTCATGAGAGACAGTGGGAGATAGCAAGCAAGGACAGTGAGTAAGCTCAGCCTGGTGCAGGGACAAAACAATGGGGGAGACTGTCAGTTGTAACAGTGCTCTCTGAAGACAGCGGTGGATTTAAGTCTTCATCCTTGCCCTGGGGAATCTTCATGATTGATAGCAGCTATTGGCTCCTGCTAATGTAAATGAAATCTTGTGGACAAGGGAGAGGGGCCAAGCTGGGCTGTCTGTGTCTATCGATGCAGACAGGGCAGCTGGGGATCGAATCTGTAAGAGTGCCCCCAGAAAAAAAGGCTTTCTATGGGGGTATTTGCTGAAGGGGAAGAGCCAGGAGCACCCGTGGGGGACCCCAGAAGTAGAGGATGGGGGCTGCTCTGTGTAAAACCATTGCACAGAGCAGGTAAGCATAACATGTTTATTATTTTAATTTTAAAAAATGGAAGTTTTGATATCAGTTAAAGATCCTGCATGATACAGTAGGTATCGGATCCTGTTTATTCTTTCATCTGTGACTTGCTATGAAATCCCAGAAGTTACACTCTGGGAGTTATTCTTCACTGAACACATCGCCACCATTAGGGGCTTACACACACACAGACAAAAACACCTCCACAGCATGCTCCCTGGTGAAAGTCTTCTGCTATTTGCTAGTGAGTGACAGAATATCCCTGCTTATATACAGTGGTCCTGAAACTATACTCCATTCCTTGTTCGTCTGCACAAATCCTGGACCTGCGCTTCAGCCCTTGCTTTTTCTGCTCTTGTACTAAGGCCTCAGCTTGACCGATATCTGAACCTCTATGCCTATTCCTGTGTTGTCTGTCATGTTTCACATGCTTTGTGATATGCTTTTAAATGTTATATGTCTTCTTCTGCCCCTGGCTCCTCCCCTTCCCTCAGCTCAGTTTTATTCTGTATAGATAGTTACACCCTTCACTCACTTTTCCCAGTAATGCATCTCAGCCTCATGTCTCATGGAGTGGATCACATTATGATATTTTGATCCATCCGATGTTCATTGTTGTAAGATCCTCCAAGTTTATGGATTAAACTTCACAAGATTTTCAAGGTGTCGTCTGGATTGAGTCACTGTTTGCTAATTCAGCTAAGATTGGGTTATCGATATCTCATACAAACTCTAAGTTACAGAGATCACACTTTCAATGCTTAGACTGGAGGGGCAGAACAGTCAAAAGATCTTTAGAAAGATAAGTGAAATTTCTTTCATTTGATCCTTGCTAGCTCTGGATACACAGTGAGATGTTATATGGACACTGGAAATAGCAGCTAACAGGCAGTGCAGCCATTACTACACAAGCCTGTATGTGTCTGCAAGCAAATCTCAGCATAGCACTCATCAGCCACAGGACACTATTACTGCTGTGAATGTTCATACAACTGTGCCATACAAACAGTTTATACACTGCCTCTGTATGCATTAGCACATGGCTTTTTGTCTGTGAAATCTTATAAGAAAGTCAAAGTAACTGTAGTCTAAGAAACCTGAGCTCAGGCACATTAATACATTTCTCTACAGTCAGAAGAACTTTACTATTAACCCCTCTCCTCATTAACACAATGTTTCAGGAAAGTAATGTGCAATCTGGGGAAGCTAATACACAACCAAAATCAGAACTCCTTCCATTTTAGGAATTAAACCCTGAATCAAACAAAAGAGAGAAACACTTAACAAAACCAGCCTGGAAAGTGCAAGAGAATCTTAAAGCTGCCAAGGAAGAACTGCTGTCTAATATCAATGACTTATGGTCTAATGCTGTTAAATGCATGTCTGCTCTCTCCCGACAATCTCATGAGCCATTACAACTAAATCAAGCAACTGAATGTTGCTTATGAGAGTTATCAAAGACTGTGTTAAATATACTGATCTCCTAAAGCAGTAAAACGCTCAAGGGTCATTGGAAGAATTAAAGGGATTTGAGGGGCTCAATATTGAAAGAGACAATTTAGTGGTGCAAACAAAGGCAGAAGTGAGACTAACACAGCTCCATGAATCCAGGTCTAATCGCTTTGCATCTACTAGATGCTCCACAAGATCTTCCAAATCTCTACAATCAAGATCATCTACACTCAGTCAACAACTCATAAAAGCCTGTGCAGATGCTGAAGCTTCTAAAATGCAGGCAGCTTCCACCCAAAAGAAAGCAGAAATGGAAGCTGAAGCTGCATGCCAGAAAGCAGAGATGGAAGCTCAAACTGCATGCCTGGAAGCTGAAGTTGCATGCCAGAAAGCAGATATGGAGCAGCATGCCACAGCCATGGTTAGGTTAAGGGTGTTAGAACAAGCCGCTAGTGAAAGTGAAAGAGACAACAGTTGCATCTTATGCCTCAGATTCTTCACATACCTCTCCAGAACGTCAACTCCGTCACAACTGCCAAAGCACCCAAAGTCTCTTCTCTACACCTATTGTACCTCAAGACAATTTGCCTTTATATCTTCCAGTACATCAAACTGCAGCATCTCAGCAAGCAGCAGACACTGGTATACATAGACTGTCCACCTTACTTTGGCACTAACCAAGTACCTCATAGCAAGTGCGTTACTCCACAGCTACAAACTAACATGTCAATAAACTATAAGCCAGTTCCAGCATTGAATGCCTTAGCACCAACATATGTTCCCAAGTCACTCAATGTCAATGCACCAGCCATCACAACTAACTCTGTTCCACATGCAGTCATGTACCCAGAGTCTGAAAACACGGACATGTCACAGTTTGCTAAATACATGCTCCGCAGAGAGTTCGCTAAGACAGCCCTCACCATCTGCCACAGAGGAATTAGATCTGCTCATCAGATGGCTCAAAGCAGTTCATACTGATAACTCTGCTACAGGCCTGAATGCTGCATGGGGCAGACTTGAACCTACCTTTGGCAGCCCAGAGGCCATTGAAGATGCCTTATTCACAGGGTTGCAAAGCTTCCCAAAGATTTCTTTTAGAGAAAATCTAAAGTTTTAAGAACTCAGCAATTTTCTATTAGAGCTTCAGCTTGCTAAGGCTGACAACTAGTTTCAGTTACCTTGACACCCCTCGTGGCATCCTATTGTTCTCAAGCTACCATATGGCATTCAAGAAAAATGGGCAGTGCTTGGATTAAAGTATAAGGGAAAAGGGAAAACATCAAGTTGCCTTAACTCCTTTTTCCTACTTTTCCTTCTTACGTGCAAGTTCATCAAAAGTATTGCAGACTCTAAGAATGACCCAAGTTTTTCCATGTTTCTCCAAGACCTACGAACACACGTGTGACACACAGACAGGGTTGTAGATAGGGGGGGGGGGGGTTGGGGGTGTTCAAACCCCCCCCCCAGAGCATCCTGCCAAAAATAAAAAGTGTCTCTGCCTTGTCATCTCTCATGGCGCCAGCACCGCAACAACAAACAGCGTAGCACAGCAGTCAGTATTGCGGGTGAAGTGGATGCAGCAGGTCGGGTGTAAGGCACACTGTCACAGGCACTTACGTCACGCTGTTATGACCAGGCTGTGCTGGGTTACCGGCAGACAGATCTTAGACACAGTGGGGCGGGCAGCTCTACACTCTGTACTTCCCGCCTTGGACTTCGGAGGAAAATGGAGCAGAGAACATGCAAGGAGGCAGCACTGCTGCTAAGGAGCTGAGCCTCCCTCTTTCCTTTTCGGCTAGCTTGCTGCCTGAGAGACGATCATCACAGACCACTTACCACCACTGCTATGCTGCCATTGAGGTAAATGAGTCTGTGGCAACTGGCAAAATTATTCACTAATCACCCATTTTCCACTGCTTGGTTGGTACTGACAGTCCAGCCTGGCTCTGTCAGCTATGTTGTGGTGCTGACTGCAGAGCCAAAGGGCTGAGGATTTGGCAGGCACAACAACATTGCTGCCAGAGCCAGGCTGGACTGTTTGCTGCCCTTAGTGCCCTGGCCCTTTTTTAATTGTGTTGAAAAGGCAATAATAAGCCCGGGTTCACACTAGGATGTCGTGCAGAAAACCTGCAACGCATCTCCCTCAAAAGGCTGTCTTTAACGTGGGGCAAAAGAAGCAGCTGCCCTGGGCCCAGTTAGACTACAGCTGTGCGGCTTGGTTCTCAGCTTGGTGCTCCGTCATCTCTTCCAATCCCCAACCAACCACTGCCTGACCTGCCATCACGTGACCTCCACATCCCCCTAACAGCCAATCACCCCACCCTCTAACAACCAGACCTGTGATCAGTGGGGAGGAGAGGTACAGCCCATGCTGAAAGTCTGGAACCTGTCACAAAGTAAGTAAATGACATGTGTGGTTTGGGGGGACACTGAGAGCACCTGTTATGGTGATCAGGAAGGACCACTATGAGTGTTCAGCAGACAATGTACAGGGATAGGAGATAAGACAGTACATGGATGGTCTCTGACCATCTCCTCCAGTATGTCTGCAGTCTCTGACCATCTCCTGTAGTACGCCTGCAGTCTCTGACAATCTCTTGTATGCCTGCAGTCTCTGACCCTCTCTTGTATGCCTGCAGTCTCTGACCATCTCCTGTAGTAGTCTGCAGTCTCTGACCATCTCCTTTAGTACATCTACAGTCTCTGACCCTCTCCTGTACTATGTCAACGGTCTCTGACCATCTCATGTACTATGTCTGCAATCTCTGACCATCTCCTGTAGTACGTCTGCGGTTTATGACCATCTCTTGTAGTACGTCGGCAGTCTTTGACATTCTCTTGTACATTTGCAGTCCCTGATTATCTCTTGTATGCGTGCAATCTCTGACCATCTCCTATAGTACACCTACAGTCTCTGACCCACTCCTGTACTATGCCTGCGGTCTCTGACCATCTCCTGTACTATGTCTGCAGTCTCTGATCATCTCCTGTACCATGTCTGCAGTCTCTGACCATCTCCTGTACTATGTCTGCAGTCTCTGACCATCTCTTGTACTATGTCTGCAGTCTCTGACCATCTCTCTACCAGTCTCTGACGTCTGTATCATGTCCTCTACCAGTCTCTGACGTCTGTACCATGTCCTCTACTAGTCTCTGACGTCTGTATCATGTCCTCTACCAGTCTCTGGCGTCCGTATCATGTCCTCACCCAGTCTCTGACATCCACATGATATCCTCTACCAGTCTCTAACGTGCGTATGTTCTCTATTAGTCCCTGACGTTTACATGTTCTCTTACAGTTTCTGACGGCTGCATGATGTTCTCTACCAGTATTTGGCGTCTGCATGATGTCCTCTACCAGTCTCTAACGTCTGTATCATGTACTCTACCAGTCTCTGGCAACTGTATCATGTCCTCTCCCAGTCTCTGACATCTACATGATTTCCTCTACCAGTCTCTGACGTCTGATGATGTCCTCTACCAGTCTCTGACGTCCGTATGT
>BLSH010391642.1:281046-315022 GCA_018402905.1 Glandirana rugosa
CGACCCACACAGTGCGGCTTGGTTCTCCCCCCCGACCCCCCCCCCCGCTTTACCACTTGGTACCTGCTGCTGAACCCCCTCCCAGGACAAAAAATTATCTACGGCCCTGCATACAGAGACCATAGAGGTCCAATGAAAAGGAATAATGTTCTACCTGCGCCTACTACAGTTCTTGAAAAGACTGATCAAAACAATAAAATTAAGAACCCAAAGCGCCAATGTCCAATACATAACAAACCACATCCACTTGAGAAATGTATCGGCTTCAGAAAGAAAATTATACGAGAACGTAAGGAACTTTTAAAGAAATTTGGGGTTTGCTACAAATGTTGTGCCTCCACAGAACACTTTGCAAAGGACTGTAAAGCTATCTTCAAATGTATAGAGTGTGACAGTGATGATCATGTGCAAGCTCTTTACCAATATCTGCACAACTCTACTACGCTCAAGAACAATCTGCCTGAGTCGGGGAGCACACAGATCAAAGAGCACCTTCCACCTCAGTGTTCTGTACAAGTACAGAAGTCTGTGGAGAAGGACTCTGTGACAAATCCTGTGCAAAGATATGCTTGGTTCATATATACCCCAAAGGTCAACCTGAAAAGGTCATAAGACTGTATACTATTCTGGATTATCAGAGTAACAGATCTCTTGCAAGAACACAGTTTTTTTAACTGTTGAACATAACATGAGATGCTCTACCTTAT
The DNA here is from genome assembly GCA_018402905.1 of Glandirana rugosa. Lineage (NCBI taxonomy): Eukaryota > Metazoa > Chordata > Amphibia > Anura > Ranidae > Glandirana > Glandirana rugosa. Next base: position 281,754 of record BLSH010391642.1, read on the forward strand.
ACCCTAAGCACTTGTGCCGGCACTACAGAAGTCTTAGGTAGGAGGTCTTGTAGTTGCTCCTCTAAATGACAATGTGGACATATCCTTGCCCGCTATCACTGATTGCAACCAGATTCCAAACAACAAAGAGGAGATCCCTACTACTGAAGCTGCCTTTCACCATTCTCACTTGAAGGACATAGCCGACCAAATACCAGTCCTCCACAAAACTGTTGATATCCTGCTGTTACTCGGTTGAGACATCTTAAGGGCAGGAGAATGTATATAAGTAATTCATATTGTTCATTGTAGTTATACCAGCTTTTGGACACACCACAGCTAGAGTATCAAAAGTTTGGACCTCCCTGTTGCAGCTGAAGGAGATTCACATGGGAATATATCCATCGTAGGGAAATTTGTTGGTTCCAAGTCCCCAAATCTCCAATTCTTCCAATTTTTTTAATGGAACATGCTCCAAATATTGATTGTAGAACTCTCCACAAAACGAGTATAACCTGGGCCCGTGTTTAAAAGAGCTCTAGTATAGATGCCTTCCACTTGTACTGAAACGATGGGAGGTGGCCCTACTAGCTTTTCAGGTAAAAGAGCCTCTCTTTATCTCACTGGAATTATTGATCAGTCCACTCTGTGAGGATCTAACTCTGGCCATAGGGGTTGACCCAGTATTGACTCCCTGGACCTGGCCCTCAGACCCCGGTGACGGGTTAGTTCGTTTCTCCTTCTGTGGACTCCTCTTCTTTGGGCTTGCTTTGCTTTTATTTTGCCTCTTGGAGCTCAGTTTTTTCAGGTTCTCAGTTGGCTCCTTCACTGAGACCCCCTGAAGTTTCCCGCCTTCTGGGTAGCCAATATTTGCTGTAATGCTTTCAATAACTCTGCCATGAAGTTGAATTCCTCTTCTCTCTTTGGGCATTGTCTTCTGAAATGACCAGACTCTCCACATTTGAAGCACTTCTGAGAAGCAATCCTGTCAGAGTGGTAACTTGAGCTTCCATGACCTTCAATACAGTTTGCTGTAATTGATCTTGAACTTGGGCCACCTGGGTTAGCAGCTTAACTGGAAATTTTTCAGGTATTGATGAGAACACAGGAATTCTAGTGCCCCTCCTCCCACTCCGAACCCTCTTCACTGTCTACTTTGAAGGATCTTGACGCAACTTGAATTAGTTGAGCGGACACCTTTCCAGCTTTTGGGGTTACAATAGCCCCTCCAGGGGATCCCTGGTTCTTCTTATCCAACAGGGCTTCCTCTTCTCTGACCATCTTCATTAATTCGGGATACGTTGGCGCAACCTGTGTACCCTTCAGCGATAATTGTAAGAACAATAGGGTGATTAGGCCTGGCTCCTTGTAAAATTCACTCTCATCTCACCTTATCGGCTTCATTTGGGTCAATTCTTTACAATAATTTGATGCAAACATCGATCAACTCTGACTACATATGCAGACAACTTCTGCCCTCTAGACTGGTGGGTATGTTCAAATTTGTACATCAAATCAGGAATCTTCTCCACTCTTCCATACACTGCACACAAGGCTTCAATGTAGTCCATGGCCACACACTCTGGCTTCCCTCTCTTTAAACTCCGAATCACATCTACAGCTGGACTTCACAGGCTTTCATTTATTCATTGCCTTGTTATTGCTTCAGGCACATTCCAATCTTCTACTGCTTGAATAGCCTGATCCACCCAGCTTTTAAATTCTTCCTCACCTTCAGGAGTGGGTGTACGGTTTGAGAAAACCTGCAACTTTCTGTAGCCCTGATGGCCGTAATATGATTACTCTTAATCAGGCTTTCCACTAACCGACTCATGTCCATGTAAAATTAAGCAGGTGGCAATCCCTTGATAGCGGCCTCAGCTCCCCTTTCTTCTATGTCAGGTTCCACTGATGCACGTTGAAATTCCTCTTGTTCTGAGTCTTCTTCCATCTGTAAAGGTATGACCTGAGCCTCCAACCCTTCCACTAGACTCACGGTTTCTTCCAGGAGGCCAACTAGAACACTGTCTCGCCATTCTACTAGAGCATAGGTTTGATCCTCATTGTACTCTTGTCTTCAGATCCACAACTTAGGATCCCTGAGTTAGAAAGGCCCCCCCTCAGCATCAGCCGCACAATCTTTTCAGTCCACCCCACCCCAGGTAGCTTCAACACACTGGCCAACTTTCATCGACTCTCCTCTTCCTGCGCCCACTTGGTGGCAACAGCTGAGTCCATCCTGTCCCTGGGTGGTTCTTCAGACCTTCTGGGGTGCACCGTAGGGGGGAGCCCCCAAATGTAGAGCTGCCCCCTTGAGGGTCGCTTGAAAATTCCATTACCCCTTGGTCTCTTGGACTCTGAGAGTCCTCCACCACTCCTAACACTCTGGGTTCACTCATAATATAACTTTTTGCTCAATTTGACACACTTTAGTGAAAGAAGCCACACAAAGATATGAGTACAAAGTATTTACTTAAATCTCTTTTTATTTTGAAGTAAAACTCCAGATTAAACAAAAGTTGTGTTTCACAGGTTAAAGACCAACAGTTCACTTATAAATCCCACAGTTATAAAGGCCTAACATGTCAACTTGCCTTAAAAAGCCTAATGAATAAGAAGGAGACAGCAAAAGCAAAGTGTGAATCGCCGCTCCCTGCTATTCACCAGTAGTCAAAATTAATGGTAACACTGGAATTCCTTCAATCGAGTTTAGTCAAAATACCAAATCGTTCACCTAAAAAACATTGTGAGGAGATATTACTTAGAATGAATCAATAACAGATAATGATTAAGCTATTTATGAGCTGGTGAACTATAGGTAAATTGATACTACGCAAAAATACAAATAAATCAGTACCACTTAATGGCATACAAATAAGTCAATACCACAATATGATGATATAGCTAAACTGGTATAACTACAATGAACAATATGAATTACTTATCTAAATTCTCGTGCTCTATTTCAGAGAGTTCTTAGGGGAATTCAATGGCATTAAATAGAACAGCCCTGAGTCCTGCAAAGTTGGGTGAAAAGTAGTTTTAGTTGTAGCAATTCCGTAGTTAATGTTCAGTGTGTCTTCTGCCGGCTCTGTTATTTTGAAGTTAAGTACCTAAGAAGTAACTTGTCATGAAACCAGTAAACATTCTGCCATGAAAACACAGCAAACATTCATGTCTTATCTGTTGCCTACCTTTGCTGCATGTGTCCATTTAAAGGCCAGGCCTCCCTCACCTGTAAGCTTTAGTAGGCCCTCCTCAGCTGGTCTCCGCCCCAGGCCTTAATTGGAAACAGGATATAACACCTGGCAGTGCAAGGCTGCATTGCTGATCAATGTTTGTCTGTGTTTGGCTTGTGTGTGGTTGTCTCCTTCATTTGCTTTGAGTCTTATCCGTGTACCGATCTTTGGCTTGTCTGACTATCCCTTCTTGCCTGATACCTCGATTTCTCCTTTCTGCTTGTAGCCCTGACCATTCGCTATCCCTCTGGCTATTCTTGCTATTCCTGTGCTGCTGCTTCCCCTCTACCACCTGTAGCCAGCCTGAGCGTGAGCTAGGGGACTCCGGGGGCCGCGACCTGGATCCAGTTGCAGCCAAATCCATCATCACCACTAGAGGCTCTGGTGAACACCCACTGGCTATTAGATTCCGCACCCTGGGGAAACCGCTGCACTAGCTCCCTGTGTTTCGCCGCCTCGCACAATTACTTTTGGTTTGGAGGAAGTTATTATTTACAGAACAGAGGGTTGTCCTTAAATCAGTCCTGCCTCCTCGTCCGCAGGTCACCTACAGAGGGGTTCCATCTTTAAAGAATGTACTGGTCAAAAATATTATTGATCCCCCTAGAGCAACGTATCGGTTTCATGACTTGAAGGGATACTACAAGTGCAGACAGTGCCAGATATGCAGCCTCAACGCATGTCGCACTAGAAAAATTGAAACTTTTTCCTCCACAGTCACTGGCCGGGATTACAGTATTAAGTCCTTCATCACATACAGAACCACACATGTGGTCTACATGTTGCAGTGCACACATGGCCAATATACGTAGGGACTACAAGGAACATAATGTTTCTAGACATTATGAGAAGGTCCATGATAGGGATCCCACTGGGACCCTGTTTGTAGGTATAGACACCTTCACTCCTCACTGGAGAGAAAGTTTGAAAGTCAGGGAACTCTCTAAATTAGAGTCAAAGTGGATCTTTTTACTCAAAAGCCACGCCCCCGCGGGGTTAAACATAGACCTCAATGTTAATTGCTTCATAGACAACTCTTGAAGCAACAGTCGAGTTCGTTCCTTTGATTTGTTTAACCTTTGACCTTTACTCACACTCCTCTCTCCCCCTGCCACTATAGATCCTATTAACCCTCCCGGACCTGCATCAGGGAATGGAGGGCATGTCCTCTCATACAAACCAACATAGCAACTACCCTTTCATTTTTTTTGACCCTTTTAGCATTTTTTTAATAAAAAATAAAGACTTTTTTATATTTTTAGTTTTTCTAAATAATATATATAGTTTGAGAATGGCCAGTCATCCCCCCTTCTCGGGTATATATACCATTTTATTTATTTTTTAGTTGGAAGGATATTATGGACAATCCGATATTGATTGGTTGGTGTATGGCCGACTAGCAATCCGGTTTCAGGTCCCCTCTTTTCAAGACTCTTTCCCCTTGTCCTGCTGTTTTAATATCTCCTTTTGTTGTAATATCCCTTATGATCCTTTGCTTAGGAATGTATGGATATATTTATAGCAATTTTCATTGTTGACTGTTTGTATTGGTGGAAGCCGTTTTTGGAGGTTGCATATGAATCCGGCCGCCGATTAGTCTTGCCGTATTTCTATTTTAGGAGACTACAATTCCCATACTGCTGTATGGCGCTTGGCGTCTGCATTAGGAAACAATAGACCAGCACGAGTGCGGTGGCGCATGCGTGGTGCAGAGTCAGTCTCGCTCTTCCTCTCAAACACCGGACGTCTTCTGCTGAATCTCGGAGGGATCAGCTGATTGACGGCCCACTAGGCTAACCAGGGAGAACGTCAGACGCACGCAGATGCGGGGACGCATGCGCGGCGTGTGTCTGGCTCCGTTCTTCCTTTTACTTTCAGTACAACCTTTGCTGACACCTGAAGGAAACACCTGATAAGCGCTCCATTCACTGAGTGTCTAGCCTTTTTTTCTGATCATTATTAGTGGCAGACGAAGGGTGAGCCAAATTCATGCAGCAGCCAATCAAGATATGTGGCTTTTTGTATTTAAAGGCAGTGGCAACAGGCAGCACTTATGCTCCAGAGGAAGTCCAATAGGACGAAATTGATAGAGCTGCAGTGCTGTGCCTGTTCTCACTGCGTCTTCATGTCCATACATTGATCGGATATCCAATGCTCAGATCTTTCGAATTTCCTGTAAGTGCAATATTTTATTAATAAATACAATTGTTTTTACTGAATCACGCTATTGTGGCCTTTTTTCCATCTTATTACATGGACCGTTTATGAGGTTTGGAGGTGGAAAATTCATCATCTGCGGCTGTGTGGAAGCCTAAGTCCACGCAAGCGCTTATTGACCCCCCTGTAATAGAGGGTCATGTGACTCTGGTAAGGAGAACCTTTGTCTGGTGGAGGAACCGCGCACTTTTGAATTGGTGTGGTGGAGGAATATATTTGATTATTTGTTGCGGTCATACGGACCTGGAATTAATACACAGAATTGGACTTTCTGAACACTGTCACATGCTCACGGGACTCTTGCTTTTACCTTTGTCTTTTTGGATTTTTATGATTTTTTCTGCAAAGATATTTGGGTTTATGTTGATATATATTCATAACCTAATATTTTTATTATCACACTTTTGAGTTACACACAGATTTAATTAATTGTGCTGAATTTGGATTCACAATTTAATGTTGGTTTATATTGTCCCTTTTTTTTATATACACTGATTGGTATTGAGTTTATGACACAAAGCGCAGATTCCTTTTACTCTGTTCACTTTTGAGTGGTTAATCCCCCACTTGATACTTTGCAGCTGTGTCAAGTTTGAGTTTCTGTTTGCATAGGGTAGCGCAGTGATACACAATTCGGTTTATTTCCTAGTAATACTCAGATGCTGAGTAAATTTCCTTAAAAAAGTTTGTTTGAACAAATCAGTACTCTTATTAATGGGCCTGAGCCAGCTCACCCAACCGGACAGATGACAGCAGATAATCGGTCCTGCTGCTCAGATGATGGTACTAATGAGCCTGGAGATGATGATACACTCCTGCTTTATGCTCCTGAATTTGGCCTCCACTGCACTTCTCTCTGCATGATCGATCACTTCTGCTGCCTGCTGGATCTGGAACAGACTCAGATGATGGTAGGCTGGTCCCACTGATTGTGCGCTGGAACACTAGCAAAGCAGCTAGCTGGAATGCTGTGAAAGAACAGCCCGCTGGAACACTGGGTATGGGCCGCAGGTCATGATCCCGCTGTAAAAGCTGGCAGGATCCCTGCCATTTGATCTCCACCATCCAAAGAGGCTGCAACAAGCCCCTCCCTTAACTTAAATAGCTTCTTCCATGAGGCACTGTTCTTCCCAGGAGCCTTCCAATGCAGCATGGCCCAATGGGAAGTGGAGTCATTCCACAGCAGAGTCTGATGACGTTTCTCTCCAACACACTACAAGTCCCACAAGGCATCACTCCCACACAGTTCCACTCTTTAGTTAACAAACTCGGCACTAGGGGAGCTCCCCATAATATCCCATGGGCAAAAATGTCCCTATGCCAGAGAGGTAATGCTGGACTCCTGGACACACTGGGATAGTGTCAAAAATAGTGCTAGGATACATACACAATCAAAGTACTCTTCATCTCAAGTTCCACAAATTCTACCTTTGAACTGGTTCATCCGGAACTTGACAGGATAATCTGATAAGGAAATCAGAGCTGATACTGTCACTCTCAACACCTCTGTGAAAGCAAAGGTAAGTCTGAATCCTCACCATCTTGAACACTTTTCTAAGTGGTCCTCTGTTGTATGAGCCACTAGCAAACCCAACCTACAAATGGGAGACATAGTTCTCTTGAAAGAGAATGATTCCCATTGCAATCATTGGCCTATGGGTCCTATTATAAAGACTATGCCTGCCCGCATCCTCCACCAAAAAAAAAAAAAAAAAAAATACAGACTATGCCAAGTAACAATGGAGAGGTTCGGAAAGTAAAAGTAGTGATAGAAGGTTCTGCACACCTTTACTTCAGGCCTATAAAAGAACTAGTACTTCTTTTGCCCAAAGCAGGGGTGGCCCGTCCATTAGGGGCGCCCAGGTGCCGTCCCCCCTATCCATGCGTCCAGCCCCCAATGGGGGGGTGTTTTTCTGAAGCACCTGATTAGAGCCAGAGGCTCTAATAGGTTTCAAAATACGGTGGGCTCGGGATGCAAAGCATTGTGCTACAAGCCCACCCAGGTGTGTTACAATAGTGAATGAATATTCGCTATTGAAACACTGTTCCTTCTCCTGGCCAACCAAGAAGCAGGTCTGGGGGGGGGGGGTGGCTGTGGGTGCAAAGTTTGCTGCCCCACCCCAAAAAAACTTACCACCAGCCGCCACTGGCCCAAAGAGGAAGACAAGTCTCACAAGTCATCTACTTGATTCAAAGGGAGGCATTGTCCCAGTAATGCATCTCAGCCTCATGTCTCATGGAGTGGATCACATTATGATCTTTTGATCTATCCGATGCTCATTGTTGTAAGATCCTCACAGTTTATGGATTAAACTTCACAAGATCTTCAAGGTGTCATCTGGATTGAGTCACTGTCTGCTAATTCAGATTTGGTTATCAATATCCCATCACAAATGTGAGTTGCAGAGATCACACTTTCAATACTTAGATTGGAGAGGCAGAACATTGTCTGTCTGGACTCTGCATCCCATACAGCTGTTGAGCCTCTGCATTCCATTATGCTGCTGTTACCAAGTTTCTGCTATTCCAGCAGCCCCAGAAACTAAAATTGGCTCAATGGTCCCTTTCTTCCAAATTGTAGTGTATTTAACATAATCTTACTGCATAGAAGTAAAAACTATAATAGGAGAAAAAAAAATAACAGGGATATTACCCCTTTCGCCCCCACATGTAGTGATGAACGGGCTTCTGGAAACAAACCAAGTCCCCCTTACCTGTTCAGAAGATGCTTGCCATGTTTTCAGTCCTATAAGCACACCAGCAAACTCAGGCACAGTCTAGGGGTCTTTTTAAAATGAATTGCAAGTTTTGAGAAAAACACAAGGAGGAAGGTTTAAAGTGCAAGGCATTCACAGATCGTAGAGGATAGCTTCTTGAATGGCTTTGTTCTAGCAGTATTAGGTCCTGTAGTAGCAGCCTCAACATAATGCTGAATAAAGAGGGGGTAGCAGGGGTAACAGCATTAAATCTATAACCCTATGTGAGTAGTCACAGTCCTTATAGCAGTATTAAACCCAAAAGTAAACGTTTATTATATTGCAGCTTACCAATTCTGAGCTTTTGTGGCTGCATTCATTTTCTTTTTCAGGCTTTCTTTCCTTTTTTTTTACCTGGTAATCCTGGCAATAAGTTTTTTGCTTTTGAAAAGAACTAGCTGTCTTGCAGACATAGAGGGCTGAGACAAACCATTTACTACTGACAGGGGTGCTCATTGTGATCAGCTTTTATTTATTCATTTATTTATGTAAAACCTTTATCCTAAAAGGAACAAAACTGTTTGCTGTAACCGTGCATAAAGTATTAGCTGGAGCTTGGCCTCAATTTATTTAGTCTATCTAAATCTTCTAGCACATTTAATACGATTAACAATGCTGCTGTCCAAATGTGTCTCTGTTGCTCTTTCATCCAAAGCGTAGGCAAGTGTGTTACTGGCCAGATCACCAAGTGAAAGCAGAGGGTTTTATACCAATTAAAGTGATTGTAAAGTCAATTATTTTTTTAAATAACAAACATGTCTTACTTTTCTGCTCTGTCATGCACAGAGCAGTCCCAAACCTCATCTGCTCGGGTCGCCCGCCAGTTCCCTTGGCTTCTTCTATGGGGTACCACCTGCAGACTTGCTCCTGCATCATCCTGCCTGTGTCCATAGACAGCGCAGCTCAGGCCAATGGCTCCCACTGTCTCAGCAATGCCTGTGAGAGCAGGTAGAGCTGCTACAGACATGCACAGCGATAGATCGAGTGACGACTCTGGCAATAATGCAGGGAATGTATTGAGGTAAATAATGTTTAGGCTTCAGCAACTTCTGGCATCTCACCCTCCAGAAGTACTTCCATATCTGTAGCAACAGGCGTAAGGTTCCCCATCTTTAGCCTAGCTCACAGGCAAGTCTCCTTCAGGCTCTCAGCACATGGCACCTGCTGAGGGCTTGTAGCATTGGCTTCTCTCTAACACACACACATTCTCTGATGCTCCCTAATATTTATTGTCTCCCAGCCACACCTTCTGTGTCAGTCTTCCAGGGGTTGGCTAGGGTCAGATAGCTATACATAACTTCAGTGGTTGATCCTCCCACACTATTGCTGGAACAAAAGCCAAGGAAAAATCAAAGGAAAACTCCAAGCTCACTTACCGACCAGCCCGTGGACAACCAAATTCTCCTGTCTAACAGTATGCGTTAAAAATAGGGGTTTAGTCTGTACACATTTCCAAACACATACGTAAGCTAGAGGCCCCGCCAAGGCACCCTGGCATCTGTAGTCCTATCACTGGTTTATGAGTGACTCCACAATGGAAGCACATGCATTCTGATGGATATATGGAGGGCAGATGGACTGAAGGGAGCCCATCCATTCTTAAAGGTACAGGGGCACACTGAACACCCAGTACATAGCACAATGGCTGCAAAGGTGTCAGTGCATTCAGTGCATTGCATGACCAATATAACAGCAATACAAAAAAAGAAGCCACTATACCCACCTATAACTGGCTATTGCAGAAAGTAGCATTGGAACGCAACATATTGTTAGAAAAAAAGCCAAGGAAAAATCCAAGCTCACTTACTGACCAGCCTGCACCATCAGAATGCATGTGCTTCCATTGTGGAGTCACTGATAGGACTACATATACTAGGGTGCCTTGGCAGGGCCTGTAGCTTACACATGTATTGCAAATGTGTGCAGACTAAACCCCTGTTTTTAATGAATACTGTTAGACAGGTTAATTTGATTGTCCGCGGGCTGGTCAATAAGTGAGCTTGGAGTTTTCCTTGGATTTTTCCTTGGCTTTTTTTCTAACACATGTTGCCTTCCAATGCTACTTGCTGCAATGGCCAGTTATAGGTGGGAGCAGTGGCTTCCTTTTTTGTATTACTGTTATATTGGTCAGGCAACGCCCTGACACCTTTGCAGCCATTGTTCTATGTGCTGGGTGTTCAGTGTGCCCCTGTAACTTTGAGGAGTGGGCTCCCTTCAATCCATCTGCCCTCCATCCAGGGCCAGATTAAGAGTTTCATGGACCTGGTGCTAAGGATTTTGGTGGGCCTTTTCTGGGAATAAATAAAATGAAAACACAAACATTTTTTGTTAAAATGAATCCATTATTAAAACACATTAAATTAAATAGAGATGGAGGGTAAGGATGGATGAGAGAGAGGGGGATTGAAAGAGAGGGGATGAGAGAGAGAGGAGGGTAAGAGATGGGGGAGATAGAGGGTGCCTCTGGGTAGCTTAAGTAAAGGAGTAATGTAGCTCATTTTAAAAATGAAACACTGCCATTACTTATGATTTTCTGTACACTGAAAATAGAGAGCTAACACTTCAAACTGTAATCCTTTCTCTGTTACCTCTGGACATCCCCTTCCCCCATCTGGTCACCTTTGCCGTACAGACTGATGGCAGGCTCAGTGACAGTGGCAGGCAGGGCATGTTTACATCCCCAATGTCAGCATCATTTAGCAGTGGTGATGATATACCTAAGAATATGCCCCGCAATTTACATATCAATGCCGCCTGCTGCTAGTGGCGGGATAAGGCCACCCAGTGCCCAAGGCAAAGATAACAAGCTGCCCCCCCCCCCACACGCACACATAGGGGAAGGGTTGGCAAGTGGGTGTTGGGGTAGGTAAGCTGGGGTGTATAAGGTGGAAGGTAGGTGCTGTGACCTGGAGGGTGAGAGATGCATGGCACAAAGGCAGTGTAATGAGACAGGGTGGCGAGAGATGGATAGGAGGGAAGTTCTGGAAGAGGTAAAGGATGGGTAGACTGGAGGTAGCATAAGGAGGAGGAGAGGTTTGCATTCAGAGGTGCTGTGATCTGTAAAGTAAAGTAGTTGGTAGAGAGACACAGTGACCAGTGAGAGGTGGGTGGGAGATGCTCTAACTGTGTAGAGAAGGTGAGTTGGTATGGGGGTGGTTATGGTGGCAGGGAATCGCTGTGACTAGGAGAGGGGGTGGACTGTAATGAAAATGGGGTTGGAGGGAGGTGTTGTGATTATGGGACCTTGTCAAAGTTACCATTAGCTTCCTCTACTCCAGAACCAGGGCTGCTGATCCCACTTTTCACAGAGAATGCCAGCAAATCCACTACCCTCTCCTACCAACTACCAGGGATGGGAATAAGGGACATCTATTAGCAAAAGCATGCAGGCATAGGACACACCCCCTGCCACGCCCCCCTTAAAGGAGAATTGTACAAAAAATAATTGGTTAAACCCACAAGTGCTTTTTTACCACTACTATTGCTTTATACTGGTTCTTGGAATTTATAAATGCAGCAATTTAGAAATTGGATGAAAGTTTTAGCACTGGGAAACACTTTTTGAAAGATAAATAGTGTTTTTTATATACAACTATATAGAACAGATGAAAATGAGGGACAAATGAGGAGGAAAGAGGGACTTTGTTCTGAATGCGGGGCAGCCCATTTAAAATCAGGGACAATTGGAGCTATGTGTACAGATTCATTTTAAAGAATACAAATATTGTTTTGTACTACTTTAAGGGGTTTAGTACCAGTTAAAGATTGATACACGCTCCCAGTACACTTGCCAATGCTCCCGATGCTAACTTGCAATCACAACGGTCCCATGACCTGAATGCCTGCCTCCTGGCATATACAAGCTCTTAAAGGGCTGGGAGGTGGAGGTGGAATAGGGGTTAAGGTTGGTTTTAGAGGATTAGTTAAAGTGGAAATAATGTGCGCTCTAAATGTCTGCAAGCTACCTCGCTGCCAACAGCATCTTTATCTGATCTTCTCCCAGGTTCAGAGCTTTGCCCATCTTGATTGGCTGGCCTGGAATGCTCATGAGAGTTAGTTGAACACTGAGCTTCATGTGTGCAGTTCAGTGTATAATGCTTAGAAATGTGCTCGCAGGCACAGTCTCTGCTAATAAATTTAAGATGAGAGGTAAGTATTAAGGTGAGGGTAAAGAATAATTAAAGAATAATTCCAGGCAGGGCTGCTGTTAGAAATCATGGGGCCCTGTACACCCTACCTGACTGGGCTCCCCCAACCCTGCCTCAAATCCCAGAGGTGCAGTGGAACAGCAGCACTGACTTTATCCGATTACGCCCAGAAAATCGAAAAAAAGTCCCTCCTCTGCTTCTATCTCCTGGGCTCCTCTGTTGACGTGATGGAGTCCATGTAATTTAAGCCCTTGTAAGCAAGTAGGAGTGGGGATGTGGTCTAGTAAAATCAATGTATTCATTTAGGCAGAAATGAACAATAAAGCTGCCCCCCTGTTTAGCTGATGAGGCCTGGGCCCGGTACAACAGGATCAGTTGTAATACCTTATCAGCGTCCCTGATTCTAGGCATTGGTATGTTATAAATAGTTACGTTGGTGCAGCTTGGACCAATGTTACTATGCATGTGCCTTACCTGGCCAGTGCCCCTGGATGATGAAACTCACTAAAGTAGACACCACTACTTGAATGATGTCCACTTGCTTCCGGTTTCCCTACTGAGGGGCTGGCCTGATGCATTGTGAATACAAGAGGTTGGCTGCTCAGTACAAGCACCACTCAGAGAATACTTTGCTGAATGAATGTAAAGCATAGCTGCCAACAGTCCTGATTTTCCCGGGACATTCACAGTATTTAGACCCTTGACCCGGTCTGTCCGTGTCCAGGAAAAAATCACGGGAAACTGGCTTTGTCCCGGTATTCAGTAGGCAACCCATCACCGGCCGACCACCGGCCGCAGCTTCGGGCTATGAAAACATGGCCGTGGGATCTCCCTATGGCTAGCAGGTCTCTTCTCCCGTGTTCAGTGGAGAGGGGAGGAGCCTCCGACCCGGGCAGCTAATCGGTTTCAGTGTACAAGCAAATTGCTCTACTTGTACACTAAAAAGAGAAGCCGATTAGCTGCCGGGATAGGAGCCCCTTTCCCTCTCCACTGAACACAGGGTGAGCGGCCGGTGGTCGGCCGATGACGGGTTGCCTACTGAATCCCGGGGTGATGCCACAGGCACCACAGAGCTGCTGTCTGCCCCCTGCTCAATTCTTAGCTGACAGCCAGAGGTGCAGGGGGAGATACTGCAGGCCCCACAGTTGCAGGTGAGTGGCCATGGGGTGATCTGCTGGATGTTCTATGCGTTGGGTGGGTACAGAACTAGGTTGAAAGGTGCACATCAAGTCCTGTACCATGTCCGCACCCTCTCTAACAGTCTCCTGTAGCATGTACACACCCTCTCTAACAGTCTCCTGTACCATGTCCGCACCCTTTCTGACAGTCTCCTGTACCATGTCCACACCCTCTCTGACAGTCTCATGTACCATGTCCACATTCACAAACAGTCTCCTGTACCATGTCCGCACCCTCTCTGACAGTCTCCTGTACCATGTCCGCATTCTCTCTGACAGTCTACTATACCATGTCCGCACCCTCTCTAACAGTCTCACTTTTTTTGTTTATAGCGCAAAGAAATAAAAACCGCAGAGGTGATCAAATACCACCAAAAGAAAGCTATATTTGTGGGAAAAAAAGGAAATAAATTTTGTTTGGTTACAACATCGTACGACCGCGTAATGCGTAATTGTCATTCAACGCATGACAAAACTGGAAATTGGCAGGAGGGGAGTTTAAGTGCTCAGTAAGCAAGTGGTTAAGCCATGCCAATGTTTTACCGCAGCACCGCTACGCGCACAACACATTCTTTCCCTTCACTAAGCCACACCTACAAATAAAAGCCCCGCCCCTAATTAAAATAAGAGCCCGCCTACATCCAAAAAAGTGTCCCTATTAATTTTTTCAGAATGTTGGCAAATATGGTAAAGCGTTCTCTGATCAGACGAGTTGAAGAGCGTGACTTCACCTCCCCAACTCTTCCCCTCATCCAATTAGTAAATGCTTTGCATTTATTCAGAGAAGGCAAAGCATTCACTGAATGACACCTCTGCCAAATGGCCGACCTCCTGTGTTTACAATGCACAAGAGCAGCTATTTGGTGCGGGACCTAGAAACAGGTGGAAATCATGTAGCCAGAGGCCGTGAACCCATAAGTAAGACTGGGGTAAGATGGAAGCCCTCTCAGCAGTGACAACGCGGTGCTGGAGCGCTTTTTTTGAGGTAAGTCTCTCAATACTAGAACATTACATCATTGCCTTGCAGGGTTTTTTCTTTTTCATCAACTGCGGTTTACTGCTGCTTTAAGTGTTCGGGTAAGGATTAAGTGTTTAGGTCATTATTTAGAACTTGGTGGCACTTAAGGGAGCAATATGGTTTGCACTTGTTCTTGACACTGTAAGTCCTGCTGCTAGAACTTTGTATCCACAGATTTTTATGGGGTGGTGTCTGATGAAAGATATGAAAGGCAGCATGGGCAAGCAAACAGGACATACAAGTATAATGAAACCTGTCGACAATCGCCGGGAACTAACAATAGCACAAATATGTGATGTCTCAGGCTTTCAGATATCTGAACTAACCAAATCTGGGCAATCCAAGCAATACCCCTGTCTGAGGAAGCATAATAATTTGTGTGACAAATATAACTAAATAAATAACAAATGAGGTTACCAAATGAAATTCCAATAAAAATTTATAAACAGGCTAATTAAATAATGAATTATCAGAGGGCAATCTCCAAACTAGTTGCTATGTTGGCTTTTAGTTGGTGTAGCATGGCAAATTTAGCAACTTCATTGTAATTCAGGTTACCGTCTGTGACTTGCGCTATGGTTCCTTCCTCTAAATTGTGGACAATCTCCAGTAGGCATCTTGCAGCTTCATTTCCTTTCAGTTGGATGAGATCAAGAAGTCTTCTTGCCTAATTTAAGCACGAGTGTAATTAGGCTTAACAATATTCCAAACAAAGCAATTACGTTTTTTCCAAGTCAGACACCCCAAATTGTCAAACTATAGATGTCTTCTAGCTCTAGGAAACATTGCAGAGGAGAGAAAAGAAAGCTGCCATTGCTGATCTTTTTGGGAAAATGCTAACTGCAATGTTGACCTTCTGGTTTTGAGATCACTCTCCTTGATCAAGAATGCAAACTATGTAGAGCTCTAGTTTCACTTGCCACATGCTCAATTCAGCTTTGTGACACTGAAAGTACTAGCCCAGAGGCAGCCTAGCCTAGCAAACTAGAAATTCCACAAGAAGGCAGTCAGTCAAATGTTTTCCCATATGGCAGGTTAGATTTAGGCCATCAAGATACATCATAAGACATCATGAGACCTTTATGCAGGCCTGGCAAGATTGACGCGTTTCACATATCAAAGTTCGCTTTAAATAATAATCTAACAAACACCAGTGAGTGCAACTATAAAGTACCATGTGCACAGCTGAAAAATAAATGGTGCTTGATTATGCCAATTAACCCTTAGTTTGGAGTATCTGAGCCCAGAAATGTCTATATAAATTGGTAGCAGTAGACATGGTGGACATTTGTATATAAGGAAATGATTAGGAAAGCATATTTATATTTTTCCTGTGTGATTTGTTTCATGGGTGGATACACTCATGATGACAAAAGTACACACATTTATTTTTTAGAGAGTGTGACTGATATGCCATGATGTGGTTTTTTGTCAGCAGGTAGGGAGTAATATGTTAAATACAATGAATGGACTTTAGAAAAAGTTAGATAATAACTATACTATATAATCTTCTATATTTAGAGGATAGTCTCTACACTACATGTCATTGTACATATGATGGCATACAACCTGACACATTCTCTTGCTCTTTGTGTGTGGGTGTGTTTTACCTACAAACGAAAATGTTGTTTCTATAGTTTTACTATATGCACAACTGATTTTATTATGTATGTTGAAAAGTCTCTGTTTATCAATCTTATTGTATTTTGTTGTAATAACTTTTGTGGTTTGTGTGGATCTGGGCTCAGATACTCCAAACCAAGGGTTAATTGGTATAATCAAGCACCATTTATTCTTCAGCTGCGCACATGCTACTTTATAGCTGCACTCACTGGTGTTTGTTAGATTATGATTTGTGAAACGCGTTAATCTTTCCATGCCTGCATAAAGGTCTCATGATGTCTTATGATGTTTCCTGATGGATTTTTATCTTCAATAAAGTAATGAACAGCTTCGTACCTGGGAGTGCAGTCAACCTTTCTTGAACCATTGGTTCCTAATCAGGAACCTATTATAGGGAATATTTCACCTGGAAATCCCCTGTGCTGGCATAGTGCTCACTATATACATTATGCTCGCTCCTTACAGACAGTCCAACCATGCACAGCAACAAATCCCTGGTTTTCATCAAATGAAGTTGATTTCAGAAGAATGTGTAACATTACTTTCCATTGCTGACTACTCAGCACAGTAAAAGAAACTATCAAGGAAAACTGTTGCCTAATACATCTGCACCATAGGCACATGTAAGCCCTGCCCACAAGGAGGCCACAAGCAATATTGTTGACTAGTTCTTTGTCCTCTGCCTGCCTTTTTTAGGGCATTAGCTTACAAAGTTTTGCCCCTCTTCAGGCAGTTACTGTATACAACCTTAGCATATTGGTTTCTTCATCTCTATACTATGTTAAACAGAACTTTAACTGTTTAGAAGACATATCCTGTCAGCTTGCATTTGCTTATCTTCTGCAAAGGCGCAGATTGATTTTGTATATTGTTGGCATACTACCAAAAAGTTCAGTAATAAATATGGGCAGTTAGTGGGCCTTTGCTGCTAACCCTGAAAAACAGGCTTTTGGAATTCAAGGATCTTTTTTTTTAACAAGAAAATGAATTCAAGAATCTTAGTAAAGCAACAAACAATGTATGGACAGTTTGCATAAAACATTCTGGTTATTTCTGTGCTACATTTTTACTATTTTAAACATAAGTGGGTTTTTCCAAAATTAAAAAAAAGAACTTAATAAATACAGCAAATATACCTTATATAAATAAAGCAAATATGGCTATGTTATAACAAACCATGTGTAGCAACAATACTTTTAAAAATTACAAATGTCCAATATCCTGTAGTAACACAACCCACAGCAGGCATAAGGGGACCAAGAATCCAACACTTTCAACATGTTTTTAATGGATTTATCTAATAATAGAGCTACTTTAAATTTTTTTAATCATGTTTGTGCATAACATCAATACACACCAATAAGAACATGCATGTATACAAAGCTGACTTTTATTTTTATATACTTTATATACAGTATCTCACAAAAGTGAGTACACCCCTCACATTTTTGTAAATATTTTACTATATCTTTTCATGTGACAACACTGAAGAAATTACACTTTGCTACAATGTAAAGTAATGAGCGTACAGCTTGTATAAAAGTGTAAATTTGTTGTCCCCTCAAAATAATTCAACACACAGCCAATACCATCTGAACTGCTGGCAACAAAAGTGAGTACACCCCAAGTGAAAATGTCCTAATTGGGCCCAATTAGCCATTTTACCTCCCCAGTGTCCTGTGACTCATTAGTTTTATAAGGTCTCAGGTGTGAATGGGGAGCAGGTGTGTTAAATTTGGTGTCATCTCTCTCACTCTGTCATACTGATCACTGGAAGTTCAACATGGCAAAGAACTCTCTGAGGATCTGAAAAAAAAAGAATTGTTGCTCTACATAAAGATGTCCTAGGCCAGTGATGGCGAACCTTGGCACCCCAGATGTTTTGGAACTACATTTCCCATGATGCTCAAATACAATGCAGAGTGCATGAGCATCATGGGAAATGTAGTTCCAAAACATCTGGAGTGCCAAGGTTCGCCATCACTGTCCTAGGCTATAAGAAGATTGCCAAGACCCTGAAACTGAGCTTCAGCACGGTGGCCAAGACCATACAGCGGTTTAACAGAACAGGTTCCACTTAGAACAGGCCTCGCCATGGTCGACCAGAGAAGTTGAGTGCATGTGCTCAGCATCATATCCAGAGGTTGTCTTTGGGAAATAGTTGTATGAGTGTTGCCAGCATTGCTGTAGATTGTCTACAGCGTAGACAATCTCAACAAATTTGCATCAAAACATGATGTGAGAGGTGAATGTTCATATCATGCATGCATTAGAGTCTATGCTTGGACTATATTGCTAACTGTTCACTGACTAAAGAAGCTAAATTATAGTATCATGTAGCTTAACACACCATATATGAAATATAAGATGCAGGTTATATTTATAAGCACTGGATGGCAGATCGTAGTTGAAACCACTGCAATTGTTAATCTTTGAGTGAGGTTGTTAGGAAATCACATGCACACCACACCTGTGTGAGAAGTAGCTGAAGTAAGCAGTACTTATATGTGGACTTCTGTGAAGAATCAAATTAGTGGAGATTGTGAATTAACAAAGGCTCGGCAATATGGATGTATTGTATCTGAATGTTATCTGAAATAAGAATGAGGATCTTAGGCTCGAATCACATGTTGCTTTTGAGCGTTTCAGCAGTGCTTTTTGCTGTGCTCTCTGCATTTTTTTACCACGGTTTTACAGCAATTTTACAGGGATTTTGCTGCAATTTGTGTTTTTTTTTTTTAAGGGAAATTTTGTTTCTGGGCAGATTTAAAAACGCACAACACAAATCCTGACAAAACTGTGGCAAAGTCATTGTAAAAATGCATCAAAACACGTCAAAAACACAGGACTTGCGTTTTTCCTGCATGCCCATTGAAGTCTATTACATGCAAAACACTGCATTTTGCGGGGAAAAAATATCCAAAAATGCACAGGCACAAAAATGCATTGATGTGAACATGTTCCATAGGAACCCATGTTAAAAAACATTCCCTGCATTTCTGAAATTGCAAAATGCATCAAAAGCGCATTCGTATGAATCAAGCCTAAGATCGGGGTGTAAAATAGTAAAGAAATAACTGACTGCCTATCTTCTGTATAACCAGTCTGCGGGATTTTTCTTGAACGATCAGTGCCACCGGCTATAGCCAGCAACACTGATCAGTGTGTTCTGACAGTGGTAACTGTCGCCGCTATCAAAACACATAGGCACAGTGGGAGTTTTTTCCCTATCTACCTCCAATAGTCATTTTTTTTTTGTTCAACCCACTGGTGGAAAAAAAGATCAATATATGGCAAGCCTTATTTAGGAGTCAAAAACATGTATTTGATTGTCATGAACAACTGGAAATAACCTACCTTTTGAGAAGGTGAAAAGATAGGCAGCTGTATATTATTAATTTCACATTCAGAGATATATCCACGATCAGAAAGTTGTTGTAAAAGAGCACCTATGTAGTGGTGGATTAATTGCACAATCCTTGGCCGTTCACATTGTAGATAGTAAGAAGAATCTGACAAGTCCTCGTGAACCTGGAAACAAAATTGTTCTTCATGTGGTAAAGTCTCATTTTTCTGGAGAGCATCTAAGAAAATGCTGCAATAGGCATCGCCTTTACAGGTGATATTGTCCAGTAGGTCTCTAACCAGACTGCATAACGGTTGTCCCATAAGTGTACATGATTGATATTCTTCCCAGTTAAGGGCATTTTGTGATAGAAGGTGGTCAAGCAAGCTTTCATATTTGTCCACTGAACCTCTGGCCAATGTAGACACTATGCAATCTCTCTTAACTTGGACAGTATGCAGTGAGGACATCCCACATTCTGGTCATGGAGAAATATTGTGGAGTCAGATCCAAAGACTCTGCCATGAAAGGAACAAAAAGTAATTTAATGCAAAGCCATGTACTTTACTTGAATGTAGCAAAGCAGTTAACAAAAAAAAAGAAATTAAAACACAATCTAATAACAAAGGATTTCATTTCTGAAATAAATAGAATGATTTATATCTTTACATACTTTCCTTGCAATGGAAAACAGCTAATATACAATTTGTTTTAGATGGAGAGGGATTAGAACACCTCTCAGGTTTTTATTGCTGTCTAAGCTCGCTTAGGGAAGATTTACCCTTTCTATTTGTCCTATTGCCATTATCACCCAAAGTGCCCAGTAATCATGGAATAGGGTTCCAAGAGGGAGGGGGTACACCCTTGTGTCCCGTGCCCTGCTGGTCCCTGGTTTTCTTGAAATTTTCCTCCATCAATTCCCCATTCTCTCCACCATAACCTTCTGATGTGGCAGGAGTTAGTAAAACTGAGGGACCTGTCATTTGCACGCATTAGTAGTGTCTAACTGTGCCCAGCTCAGGGAGTGAACTGTTCATTCATCCACCCATCCTCCATTCTTAGATTTTGTTTCATTTATAAAAGCTGTAGTACAGCTTGTATGAATAGAGGAGCTGAGCGGAAACAGATGGGCATTATCGATGAGTTACAATGACAACTTTTCCAATTCGATTAACCCTGGCTGCACAGAAAGTTTATGGCATAGGGGTTGGGGAGTGGAATAAATGGAGGAAAACCAGGGTCCAGCAGCACAAGAGACAATGTGTAGTAAGTCATGTCATTTGAGCTGAAATCTTTTTTTTTTTTTTTTTTTTTTTTACTACACTCAAGCTTTAATTAGAGAGACAGCCAAGCAAAAAAAAATCTATTGCTGTGGCTTATCATCAGAAAACACAGAATGCTTTACAAAACCAGTGTCATTGGTGCACTCTGTATTATGCGCTCATTTGTAACAGAAAACCCAGTTTAACTTTTTGCAAGCTTTAAAAAAAATTAAGTGGAAACAAATGAAAGCGGGGATCCAAAATTCTACATTTGTCACTGAAATACAGTGTATCTTCGTATGGACACACTAATTTTGGCGATTTCCTCTTACCTGTTGTTGTGGTTCTGGGAACAGGACATTAAGACCCCTTTCACACTGAAGCGCTACTAAAACAGACGCCGGTCATTTTTGTGGTGCTTTAGCTGCACTTTTGCGGGCGCTAATGGGCTGCTTTGTCATGTGACCTTAAAATTTTTTTAAAAAGACCCGTTTTGCGCCGTTTTCAAACAGCTTTTAGGGCGCTTTGGAAGAGCTACCCATTTCATTTCAAGTGCTTTTCAGACGCTATTTTTAGCGTTATAGCACCTGAAAACCACCTCAGTGTGAAAGGGGTCTTAAGTAAATCTAACTGCAATAAAAAGCTCACTAAATACATAGCAGTTTATGGCTTGACATCCTTTCATATTCTGTGGAAAACATGATAACAACTTTAGGAAATGGGGACAAACATTAGAACTATTTTAGATGTAACTGATGCTTGTAAACTTAGTAGAGTTCTACTCTATATCATAGAAGAAGATGGCTTAGTACTTGTTTTCAATAGCTAAATGAGCTAAATGACCAATTAAAATGAGTATCAATAGCATGTACCAGGCATTGTTTCTTGTGTTTAGCTGCAGCTGTACAAATAAACCTTTTATTCTTGAAAGTTTATCTACATGCACTATACCAGAGGTCTCCATACTGGGAGGGCTGAATGCGACCCTTTGTTTGCTTTTATGGTTCCCTTGGGGCACTATTTCATTCACTGACACCAACAAAGGGGCACAATTCCTTCCAATGATACCTGCGATGTGGCACTATTCCTACCTATGATGCCAACAATGGGGCACAGTTCCTTCAAATGACACCGATGATGTTGCACAATTCCTACAATGACACCAACAAGGGGGCACAGTTCCTACCAATGACACCAACGATGGGGCACAGTTCCTCCCAACGACACCAACAAAGGTACCCAATGACAACAATGATGGGGCACAATTCCTCCCAATGACATCAATGATGGGGCACAATTCCTACCAATGACACAAATGATGGGGCCCAGTGACAACAGAGACGGGGTACAATTATTCCCAATGACACAAAGTCCCCTCACTGACACCAAAGATAAGGTATTTTTTACTCCCACTGATGCTGGGTCATTTTCTACTCCTGATGACCACAGTCTGGCACCCCTGTAGTCTGAAGGATGGTAAACTGGCCCTTTCTTTAGAAGGTTTGGAGACCCCTGCTCTATACAATGCGGAAAGCACTCATTAATGTACACGAAGGCAAGAATGCAAGCATGTTTAAATGTAAACGCATATTGGTGTAGTACAGAGAATTACCAACTGCCTATGAGAAAACAATGCTTAGCACTCAAAAACATGTATAGCAACAGGTGCAGCAAAAGTGCCAAGCAACAAAACCAGGTCCATGGTCATTTCCTTTTTCATTCCTCTAATGGAGACATCATCATCACTTCCATAAAAAATCAGTATTATCCTTTTTATATTAGGATAACACCCAAAATAAAAGCATGCCAATTCTTCATTAGATCACTGGCATCAAGGGGCAGGAAATCTTACCCCTTGCATTATTTAAAGCAGGATCAACATTCGATCCAGCAGAAAGACCAGAAGACATCTAAGGAAGAGAGAGCCAACTGCAACTTGCCGTGCCGAGAGTGAATTTGTAAGTGGTCTTTTGAGTAAATTGGGTTCACCAACCAAGCAGCTACCTACTAGACCTGTGTAGGAAAAGACCAGTAGATTAGTTACAACTTTGGATTCACTCATCTACTCATAAACAAATTTGGCTAGTGCACTCATGTTTGTTACACTGAGAATGACTTGAGAAGTTCTTTTCACACTCAGTGAGGTGAAACTGATTCAATTCACTCAGTCATAAGTGGGGGAATTTTACAACGCAAGACATTCTTCTGTGTATAAACACTGTTGGAGTAAACAGAGATTTAAATGAACAAATGAAAAATGTTCCTTTATATAACTGCCAATATAATAAAGCAATGTGAAACCTTTTTTCCTGTGGCTCAGAAGAGCTAAGCTATACACCTACAAACAGACGGGCAGAAAGTCTCACTAGTTTTATTTTAATGTAGCACAAACACTATGTTTTAAATTTGCGTTAAGCCTCGTACACACAATGAGAATATCAGATGAAAGATTGTCTGTTTTTTTTTTTTTGCATGCTAGTCTCATATCGAAAATAAAGAGTTTCCTAAAGTTACGAACATTCTTGTACGACAGAATACAACTTTGGCAGTGATGTAATGTGTTGTATTGTAATGTAAGCTTTCATTTCTAAGCATGCATGGTATTGGTTTTCAGATTTTTTTTTCTGATGAACACTGTACTGATTGAACGAAAATCAGCCATTCTGGTACCGTACAAGAAACATTTTCGTATTTGTCCCTTTGGATAATTTTGCATGAACTGTAACAATCCGATTATCGTATGATCGCTTTGAAATCTGTATTTTTCTACAATCTTCTCATCGTGTGTGCAAACTTTAGGGAATCTTCATGAACAACATGGATGCAAATACTATTAAATATGTGGTTCAATGGACTAAATTTCTTAATAAAAATACCTTTTTGTGTTATGCAAATGTTACCTAGACACATATATAATTTCAGAAGTACTAGATCTAACAAGTTATGTTAAATATGTGTGGAATGGGGTCGTGTCCAAGATGGCCAGAGGAGTAGCAGCACAGTAACGGAGCTCTGCTAAAGGCTGCTGATTTTTTGCCTGCTTCCCTGCAGAACATTTGATTTTATTTGGCTACACGGTTTTCTTTCACCCAGGGGTCCAGAATGAGGAAAGGTAGGCGGTCCTCTGCCAAATGAAACAACTCCAAAACGACTGCAATGGACGGTGGGACCCTTGCCACTAAACCTACGAGCATGGCGGCCCAGACGGAGGATGTGGAGCTGGCGGTGCTGGAACAAGCCAACTTTGTGGCTCTGATGCAGGCAATTACGGATTGCAAAACCACCCTAACGCACAAGATTGACTCCATGCAACTGGAGTTCGGTCTAATACGGAAAGATATGGACGAGGTCCGCCCCCGCCTGATAGAGGGAGAACACCATGTTGGGGACTCTGAAGATGTCCTTCGGGATCACACGTCTATGCTCCACACTCTGACCACAAAGATGAAAGCACTGGAGTCACAGGCCAAGGATGCAGAAAACCATAATCTGAGAAATAATCTCCGCATTGTGGGTCTCCCGGGGGGGTTGAGAACTCTGATCCTACGGCCTTCACCAAACACCTACTCCGCACGCTTCTCCCTCAGGCCCAGTTCTCCACTTTCTTTGTGGTGGAGCGGGCTCACAGGATGCTGCCCACCAAAGGCCTCCCAGGGACCCCTCCGCATACTTTTATCCTCAATCCTCAATTTCAAGGACCGGGACGCAGTTCTGAGAGAGGCCAGAAAGATAGATGTTCTCAGGTATGAAGTGACGAAGATCATGATTTTTCCCGACTTTACCCGCTTCGCTACTACTTTGATCAAGTAAAGCTTAACCTCCGCAACCGGAACATTACATATAGCATGCTCTACCCGGCTCACCTGAGGGTCCAAGATGGTGAGTCAGTCCGATTCTTCACTTCCCCCGGAGGAAGCTTCCCAGTGGATGGAGACCTTACATAGAGGATGACTGCACCTTTCCTCTTCCCCAGAGTTAATCTGTTGAAAATGACCTTTCTTCCCAAATTCCTTTATGTGTTTAGGAACACTCCAGTTCCTATTCCCAACTCCTTCTTAACTAAACTAAACAGCATTATCACAAATTTTCTATGGGTGGGCTCTACTCCCAGAATTGCCAAATCTGTACTTCAACTGCCACTTTTGCAGTGGGGCCTGGCACTTCCCTGCTTTAAACAATATTATTGGGTTGCAATTTTGGTGACAGTGAGGTGGTGGTTCGAGTAAACAATGAATATCCTACGGTCACTTTGGAGGCGGCTATCCTGGGCTCCTATGCTGCCCTGAGTAAATCAGTGTTCAGGGGCCGAAAGCAGACACTGCTATGACAGTCCCCATGGTCACTATGGTCAAGGTCTGGGAACAGGTAACCAAAGCGATAGGTCTGGCAGCCACACACACCCTTATGGGGCAATCCTCGCTTGTCCCATTTTCTCACCATGCCCGACCCTCAAGTGTGGGCCCGTTATAATGTTCGGATGATAAAACACATTTTCCCGACAGTTAGCTTACTTTTAATGCTCTATGTGAGGCATTTCAACTGCCCTCATGAATGTCATGAACTCTGCCATGCCATACAGTCTCAATTCCCCAGGGGCATAACATTGAAGTCCCACTCGGTGAAAAGCTTCCTTACGTCTAGTCATGTAGATAGGATCTTATCATCTCTATATCTTAGAATCTCTTGTGCAGCTACCGGTAGAGGGGCTCGTCATTTTCATACCTGGTAAACTGATTTGCCCTCCCGGGGAGATGAAGACTGGCATGAGGGAATACAACAATGCATCCCCTTGATGATTTCTGCTAGAGACAGATACATCCAACTAAAGTTTCTACACAGGGCCTATTATACTCCCATAAGACTCTCTAGGATATATGAGGATAAGTCGGATAGATGCCCTAAATGTTTGACTGAGCCTGGAACGTTTATACATGTAGTTTGGTCATGCCCTAAAATCCAGGTATTCTGGAGAGAGGTGGTAGTGCATATAAATTTGGTGGGAGACCTGACCATAGACTTAGATCCTCTTGCTGGGAATATGTGATACAGTAACCCCTAATAAACATAAGCAATTGTTTGTTTTTTACGCAGCATTCTATGCCAGAAAAGCCATGTTAACTAAATGGAAGCAGACTGAGCCTCCTACGGGGGCACAATGGAAATCAATGATTGATTCAATCCTGCCTATATATAAGCTTACGTATATGTGCAGGACCTGCCCCAAAAAAATTCATAAAATATGGGCATCATGGGTGGAGGACAGAGCATTGCAGTTGTAATCCTCCTCTAGTGGTTTAATGCCTGTGGGGCTAGGACGGCATCCTCTGCCATGCCCCCCCCCCCCCCAAATTCCCCTAACTTTCCCATTGGAGATTAATGAGCTATGACAATGATCTCATGTTAATTCCGTATCTTTGCTGCTGGATCTACTACCTGTTTACATTGCAACCCTGCTCATATGTATTAAGATTATTGTAATGGGATGGATGTGATCACTGTGCCTTATTCATGTGTATTGTTACTTGTTCCTTATTGAACACAAATAAAAACTTTTCTGTTAAACAAAAGAAAAAATGTGTGGAATATGTCTGCAATATACATAGATTTGCATTCTATTAGCCATAGGTTTCCTATTATCTATTCTATATGATCTATATATTTCTTAAAGGGTCAGTTCACACAAAACTGATATTTCACAGCTACTCCATTTCCTGTCACCCACAAAAAGGGCATATTCACTTCGAAACCTATGTGGTTTGAAAGGATGTGCTTGAAACCTGGCCCACCAAGTCACTCTATCTTGTATACTGTTACAGTATGCAAACCAAAGTGGTAGACGGATGCTATCTGTCGCCTCGTATGCGTTCATTGGGATTGGATTAAACAGAGTCCGGTCCGGATTTTACCAGCCACCGTGGCAGTGCTGGTTCCGGCCCGGAGTTTGGGGTCCACTGGAGTCCACCAGCAGGTGGCTGAAATAATCAGGAAGAGAGCACACTCTAGCTCTGACCTGGACATCAGAGAGGGATCTGAGGGAGCTCTGTGTCTGTTTGTACTTTAAAAGACAATGTTTGCATTTTTGGCTTATATTTTTTGGGTGTCGAGGCCAGCCCCACACCGTATATTGAGCATACTGAACTGTTTAGTTTAGCACCGGACGGTAAAGATTTATTTTCTGTTTTGTTTGTTTTTAACCTGCAAACCTATTTTGAAAATAAACCTGGCAAGCCGCCAGATTTTAAAGAAAGTTGCCTGCGCATTTACTATTTTCCTCAGGAAAGTTGATCCCCATGAGCTAATCTCCCACAATACTTACCAACTTCTAATCCAACCTCCTGATGCCTTTATGCCCCTCTTCCTCCTCAAATGGGAAAATGACCTAAATGTCACATTTACACCAGAACAAATGGAGGATATTTTATATTTTCCCACTACACCTCCATAGCTAGTAGACAACAGCTTGACAAAATGGTACAAGGAGTCTGTAATTCCCCCAAAAATGTGCTCAAAAACCTATGTTTGTGCTGAAGAAGTAAAATGGATGTTGCTAATCTTTTGGATTTGCAATAAACTTAGACTCTTCTGCAAGAAATTAGGTGACATTATCAAAACACTTACGGACATAGATCTTGGTCATAGTCCAGCTGCTTTTCTTATTTATCACTCAAACCTTTCTAGAAACAGATATACAGTAAATGTTTCCCCTGTAATCAACCTTCTCAACGCAGCCAAATTCTGCATCCCAGCTATGCGGAAACATAGTGGTTTTCAAAGATAAATTACATTAAGCACATGAAATACCTCACAGCTTCCCTAAAATATAGCAAAGGGAAATTTAGCTGCACCTGGTTCTACTGGTTGGATTACACTTGGTCCCTAGAATACAGAGTGATAATTGAGCAAGGAGATAAGCTGGATATCCATCTCCCTTCGATTTCCAATTTTTCTGCTTTTCTATGCAGACACATCCCCTTCCTTTACCTGCTATATATCCCAATTCTGTTTTCTTCTCCCACATTCCCTAGATACCCCATTGACAGTTCCTTCCACACTCTTGAAATATTTGTTTTAATTCAACGGATTGGAAAGTCAGTTGCTCCTTTGTTCAATGGCTAGACTCAGAAGGTGTGCAAAAAACCTGAAGATCTATTTCAAAGTTATTATACTTCTGATACATTCTATATTGCCTTTCAACAGTGGCTTTTTCAACAATTAATTTCTTTTTGTGTCCACTCTAATGTTAAATAAGCATACTCTGGCCTCATTCATATCCTTGTTGTAGAAAAGTGAAAATAAAGGAAACCTGATACTATTGTAGATGTTGAGTAGCGAAACCACCTGCCAGTTTCATACAACTTGGCAATTTAACGGGTGAGATCTCTGTGTGCTTGGGTTTCTGAGTCTGCACCTTATTTTGCCCATTGTAAGGGGTTCCCACTCTCCTTGTTGGATTTTGAATTTTTATCGTATTATGCAGAATGCATCAGAAGTTGTTGAAGCCCGCAAAAGGTGGATGGGAAGTTGGGAACACTGAAAATTGAAAGGTAAACAGGAAAATAATCATGATTTTTGCCATATAGATCTCACTATTGGATTATCCAAGACATAAAATAATTCTGGGTATTCTCAAATAAAATATTACTTTTTTTGTTTTGGAAAAGTGCTTGCACCTTGGACTGAATGTACCCTGATTACCTAAAAAATGTGATGAGCTGCTGCTATATGAATTGTTCTCTCTAGTGGAACTTTTGAATCAAAAACAAAATGGTGCACCCGTTCCTGTGTACCTGTCAAACTAGGCTGTGCAACGTAACGCCCGCCCCTTGAAAAATTGCCAAAACCATCCCTGTGGAACAAAGGTTCAACAGGAGTAAGCGGAGATCACTGTAAAGGGACAGGCCCCCTCCAAACAGACCTACAAGCCCATTAAACCCGCCCTTGGAGCAAGGTAAAGGGTCCAACATATCTTTGTGTGTGGAGTGAATCACCAACAGCCACCTATCAGTCACTTTTTTGAAGAAGTATTTTGCACAGAAGCACATCAAGCACTTTCTAAAGACTTTAAGATTTGTGATTGGATGTTCTATTATTATTATTCATATCAGAGACATTATCAATATTTGAATTGTTTATTCATTTATTTTAAGCAGAAGGCACTTTGATTTATTTATAGAGAGTGTCACTTTATATGATCATCAGAAGGAGCATGCACTGTACACAGTACACATTGTTATAGTTGTTCTGTGACAAAGAGCAGTCTTTATAGCAGCAGTTCCTCGAAACACAGTGAAAGTATATAGGTTTACAAGAGCACATTGGTTACATATATTACAAATAGGAGCATGCGCTGCATATTTTGTTTTTAATGCAAAATATTACGTTTAGCTCAACTGATCTGTTAAGACCCATTTTTTTTTCTTTTACACTTTTTTTCTGGTTTTAGATAGTGTTATGGGTCCTGTAAAACCATTAAGCAGAAATAAGAGAACACACTTTATCTGGGGAAACAGAAAACCCCATATTGCTAGGCAAGTTATGTACCAACCTAGATGACTGGGAGGTTTTGGAGTGCCCTGTTTCTCCAGATTTTATAATGCGGCCCAACTAACCAAGTATCACGCAAGCCAGGAAACCCCCTTGTGGGTTGACACTAAGGCCCATGATTGGGCTTCCTTGTCTATCCACAATCTTTTATGGCTCCTTCCCCGAGATAGGAAGGACATATTGAATTCAAACACTCGACATTTACAACACCTATGGGACAGTCAGAAATTTAGGTGGATGTCTATCACCCCACCTTCCACTCCTCTCAACCATTTGTAACTCCTCCTTTCCCCCTGGTTTTGAGTCTCCTGGCACCACTTTCCACTCTCTGTTGGCTCGAGAGGCTTTAAAGCTTTTGTGCACTTACAATCTTTGTGATGTCTCTCTCTATCTAAGCTATGCATGTACCTACTAAGTAAGCATTACGTTCTCTTTATGGCAGATCTTTATGGGAGGCCCCATTTAACACCATTCAAATCAATATGTAAAAATGATCCCTAATCCATGGGTCTGATCTCCCTCTTATTTAATCTTCTATCTAATAAACAAATACCACCCCTTTCAAATCATGTCTTGAAATACGAATGGGACCTGCAGCACCCCCTAGAACAACCTCAATGAGATCAGATCTGAGCCACTACAAAATCGTGCTCTAGAAATGCAGCTACAGTGGAAACTAATTATAAAGTACTACTCCGGTGTTACATCACTTCAAGCAGATTAGCATATGCCTCAGCTGAAACATCTGCCTATTGCTTTTAAGGTTGCCTAAAACTTGGAACCTTTTTTTCACATCGGGCAGTACTGCCGGATAGCCCAAAATTTTTGACAGCAAGTGCATAAACTCCTTCATACCCTCTTTCGTCCAACTCTAATATTAGATTCTCTTAAATAACAAACCTGAGGGACTCTCAAAATCCCAATACCTGTTTCTGACTCACATTCTTACAGCCGCTAAGAAAGTTCTGGCATGCACTTGGCTATCACCACATATTCCTATTTCAGAGGACAAACCTAAAGTGCACTGGACATTAATTAATGAGAAGTCAGCAGCCTGACTACAAAACACAATGCTTAAATTCTGGCATATCTGGGACCCCTGGATTTTTACATTCTTTCAGAGAGATTTTGACTGCAGACTATTGGATCTATTAAAATTAACTTTTGACTGCCACGTGACTGAAAACTTGTGCCTAATGTACTGCAGGTTGTAGGTTTAGTAAATTTTAGAAGGGAGTTTTCCCATGACCTGAAAATTCAAAAAGTTCAAAAGTTCCTCCCTTTCCTGGTCTAAGATACACGGTACAGCTTTGTAGTGTCAGGTCTAGGCTCAGCCCTCCCTTCTCAAAGCTCAGGTTGCTCAGCTGTCGGTTAATTGACAGTACTCATCATTCCACAGTGACTCACCTGGTGATCATTTCCTGCTTGTCAGCCAGCCCTGCTGGCTATTTAAACTGCCTGGATCATATCTCCTGTGCCTTCGCCTTGGTCAACCGGATACTCTCTGCTGTGTTTTCCTGTTAAAGACTGGCTGACTTCCCTCCTGGTTCCCTCCTGTTTCCTGATCCTGTTTGCTGCCTCTGACTATGCTGATCTCTGAATTCCTGTTTTACTGGCATGTTCTGACTACCCGCTCTGGTTACTGAACCCTGGCTATGTTTTAACGATGTTTGCGATGTTTGCACTATTTTACCATTTTATTAAAAATGATAAGAAAAGAGCATTTAAAAAATAGAAATATGAGGGAACACTATCATCCTTTAAATGTTACAAAGAATATAAATTTAATAAAATACAATAGAATATGTAAAAAGTAAATCAAGGATGCAAAAATTCAAAACGAACGACAGATTGCAAAAGATAGTAGGACAAACCCCCAAAAATTCTTCAAACATATTAATAGTAAAAATGTCAGGTCTAAGAATGTAGACCCTTTACAAAATGATCTAGAGTGCGTGACTGGGGACAAAGAGAAGGCAAACTTATTAAATACATTCTTCAGCTCTGTGTATACAAAGGAGCATGGGGGAGCTCATGTCCATAATGGGGGTGGAGGTGACACAGCACCAAATGATCCACAGTGGCTCAAAATTGAAATGGTGCAGAAGTATTTAGAGAGAATAAAGGTAGATAAAGCACTTGGACCAGATGGCATCCATCCATGGACCCTAAAGGAATCAAGCTCTGTCCTTATAAAAGCCATTGCATCTAATGTTTAGGGACTCCTTGATGACTGGAATAGTACCACTGGATTGGCGTAGGGCCAATGTGGTGGCCATATTTAAAAAGGGATCAAAGTCTTTACCAAGTAATTATAGACCTGTTAGTTTAACTTCTATAGCTGGGAAGATACTGGAGAGTTTAATAAAAGACCACATAGATGAGTTCTTGTTGGAAAAAAATGTTTTATGCAACAGACAGCATGGATTCATGAAAGACAGAAGTTGTCAAACAAACCTGATTTCTTTTTATGAGGAGGTAAGTAAAACCTTGGACAGAGGGGTGGCTGTGGACATGGTATACTTGGATTTTGCAAAAGTGTTTGACAACGTTCCCTACACATGGCTAATGTGTAAGGTAAAGTCTACAGGCTTGGAAAGATCAGTTTGTAAAGGGATAGAAAAGTGGCTAAAAGAAAGAATTCAGAGAGTAGTGGTTAATGATTCCTAAAGGTTATCAGTGGTGTACCCCAAGGTTCAGTGTTGGGACCCTTACTTATCAATATATTTATAAATGATATAGGGTCTGGGATTAAAAGTACCATTTCAGTGTTTGCAGATGACACCAAGCTATGCAGTGGAATAACGTCTTTGCAGGATGTCTCCAACTTACAAGCAGACCTCAATGCACTGTCTAATTGGGCTACTATGTGGCAAATGAGGTTTAATATTGAAAAATGTAAAGTTATGCATTTGGGGACTAAGAATATGAATGCATCGTACATTCTAGGGGGAGTACAACCGGGGAATCCATAGTGGAGACGGATCTGGGGGTTTTGGTAGATCATAAGCTTAATAATGGCATGCAATGCCAAGCTGCGATTTCCAAAGCAAGCAAAATCCTTTCTTGTATTAAGAGAGGTATGGACTCCAGAGATAGAGACGTCATTTTGCCCCTGTACAAATCATTAGCAAGACCCCATCTGGAATATGCAGTTCAGTTTTTGGCACCAGTTCTCAAAAAGCATATCGGGAAACTGGAGAAAGTGCAGAGAAGGGCAACAAATTAATAAGAGGCATGGAGGAGCTCAGCTATGAGGAAAGATTAGAGGAACTGAATTTATTCTTTCTTGAGAAGAGGAGATTAAGGGGGGATATGATCAACATGTACAAATACATAAGTGGTCCATATAATGAACTTGGTGTTGAGTTATTTACTTTAAGGCCATCACAAAGGACAAGGGGGCACTCTTTACGTCTAGAGGAAAAAAGATTTCAAATACGGAAAGGTTTCTTCACACTTGGAGCTGTGAAAATGTGGAATAGACTCCCTCCAGAGGTGGTTTTGGCCAGCACGGTAGATTGCTTTAAAAAAGGCCTGGATTCTTTCCTTAACCACTTGCCGACCGTGTATCGTAGATACACGTCGGCAAGTGGCACCCATTGTTGTGGGAGGACGTTATATAACGTCCTCCCACAATCGCGCTCCCGCGCGCCTAAACTTTAGAAAAAAGGAGATCTGCATTTCTCACGGGGGAACAGGAAACACTACCGGAATTTCATTTATTGAGTTGTGGTTCAAGTAATATACCTGGTGAATACATAAACATGTACAACTAGTATAGGGGGGAATTAGAGGAGAAGAGTTCTTTCTTATTTAAGTCAAGGAGATTAGAAAGGAGTATCGACTCGAGGAGGTACGGAGAATAATTAAACAACGGGAAGAGACGTGAAAGAGGTCAAAGGGCTATACGAAAAACTCTTGACCACGGGTTTTGACTTGACGTATAAGGTCTACTC
>BLSH010391642.1:317296-348395 GCA_018402905.1 Glandirana rugosa
AATTGGTGAACTGTTGACCCGTGAATTTGGGGGAAGGATTGGTCTGGTTAAAAGTCGAAAGTCACGAGAGTGTAAAACTTACTGTTAATGAGTCAGTATGATGTGACATGGGTTTACTTTAAAAGCAGGAAAAAAAGTGTGTTTATCTCGAAAGAAAACCACCATAAATTACTGGTGACCCCACAAATAAAAAACTCGTTATTTACCTTTTTATGGCTTTTAAAACATTTTTTTACGTAAAAAGAAATAAAGACAATATTGTAAAACGTTTAATCATTAAAAAGCCTCTTACTAAATACGTTGGACTGTCTACTTTCCAAAAAGGGGTCATTTGGGGGGTATTTGTACTTTCCTGTCTTGTTAGGGCCTCAAGAAATGAGACAGGCCGTCAGTGCATCAGGTGTGATAAATTTTCAGTGATTGGCACCATAGATTATAGACTCTATAACTTTCACAAAGACCAAATAATATACACTAATTTGGGTTATTTTTACCAACGACATATAGCAGTATACATTTTGGCCAAAATTTACGAAGAAAAATTACTAATTTGCAAAATGTTATAACAGAAATAAAGAAAAATGCATTTTTTTACAAAATTTTCGGTATTTTTCCATTTATTGCTCAAAAAATAAACACCCCAGTGGTCATTAAATACCACCAAAAGAAAGCTCTATTTGTGTGAAAAAAAGGACGAAAATTTCATTTGGGTACAGTGTAGTATGACTGAGTAATTGTCATTCAAAATGTGAGAGCACTGAAAGCTGAAAATTGGTCTGGTTAGGAAGGGGGTTTAAGTGCCCAGTTGTCAAGTGGTTAATGTAAATAATATAACTGGGTACTTACATTTTTAGGTAAAGCTGATCCAGGGTGAATCTGATTGCCTCTCGGGGGATCAGGAAGGAATTTTTTTCCCCCACTATAGCAAATTGGATCATGCTTTGCTGGGGTTTTTTGCCTTCCTCTGGATCAACTGTGGGTGAAGGAATGTAGATGGGATTGTATGGTTATATATCATTTTTCTTTTCTTTTTTTTTTTTTTTTGGTTGAACTAGATGGACTTGTGTCTTTTTTTCAACCTAACTATGTAACTATGTATCACTGTACCGGTTCTCATTTTGACTGACCATAAGACTCTGACATTCTTGTCTGAGGCTAAAACGCCTCTCTCCCAGAAGAACAAGATAGGCTCGTTTTTTTGTCAAGCTTCAATTACATAGTCGCATTATTACTCGGTACTAAGAATGTAAGGGCTGATGCATTGTCGCAACAGTTTTCCTCTGCTTTCAAGATGGAGTCGGTTCCGGTTCCTGTGATTCCTCCCGATTCTGGCTATGGTTCATACCAGTCTCACTTCACCTTTGGGTGACAGAATTCTTGTCACTCAGATCCATTCTCCTCTCGAGAAACCTTGTGACCGCTACTTTGTCCCTGAGAGTATCCACACTGCTGTGCTCCAGACTTACCATTCTCCCAAGGCTGTTTGCCACCCAAGGAAGAATCAACTCATTTGGGCTATTTCTCAACAATTCTCATGGCCTAGTCTCCACGCTGATGTAGCCGCCTTTGTAGCAGCTTGTTCCATGTGTGCTCAGAGTAAGACACCACGTCACCTTCCAGTGGGCCTCCTACAACCCATACCCAATGGAGAGAGGCCTTGGACCCACTTTATTGTGGAGTTACCCTACTCCCAGGGCAACACAGTTATCCTTATGGTGGTTGACCGGTTCTCGGAAATGTCACATTGTATTCCACTTAAGAAGATGCGCACATCCAAAGAACTGGAGGTAGGAGTATGCAGCGCTAATAGGTGAGCAGCTGGTGTGGGTACCAGGAGGGGGAGGGGCCGCAATCAGCACACAGTAGTTCCTAGTGTCTCAGTAGAGGTAGACAGGCAGCCTGCTAGATGGAGCAAGAAGGAGCTCTGTGGATGGAGCAGGAGACAAAAAAGAACAAAGCGGCGCCCATCTAAGTTTAGCATTAGGTTAAAGCAATAACCTTTATTTGTGTTGCACTTACAAGATAGAAGTGATAGCAGGCATGTCATAAAGGGCAGTGTCCCTGGTGGTCTCTGGAGAGCTGTAGCACACATGGCTGGCAGCGCCGGTGGTATCCGGAGCTCCAGGCTGGTGGGCGGGAGAGGTAGCCAACAGTCTCTGTGGAGATGGAGAGCCAGTGGTGGGCGGGACTCCTGCAGGCTGGCGCACGTCCGTGCTCCTTCACCAGGCCTCCCCAGCGTCTGACAGGTCCACGCTAAGTAGGAGGGGGGCAGAGCCGGCGAGCAGCAGATCTCAGTGTGCCAGCCCCATTCTCCCCAATCCCCACAGCATGGAGTCAGCCCCGCCGGAGGGAATGTAAACAGTGCATGCCTGGGCAGTGTACTCCATGGGGCAATATTACATAATATAAAAAAACGATATAAAAAAAAACAAATCTACCAATATGATCTCCCTTTCTATTCATCTGCAGGACCCTTAAGGTCATATATAGTGCCAGAGCAGCCATATTGGAGGACTATATATATATATATATATATATATATATATATATATATATATATATATGCATATCGCAATATAGGCCGCAATATTAACTCATTATTTAAGAGCTCTCATTAACCTTGACTCTCCCCCCATCTCCCCCCATCAAAAAGCCCCCAGCATCCATAATACTCATACCTATTAAAGCCTCACATAGATTCCCCCACCCACTAAGTAACCATTCCATATTTTCTCCTTCACCAACACTTTGTGTACAGTTTCACTGGGACTCCTAGTCCACCAATTAGTTCTTTCCCTTCCCCCTCCCCCTCCCCTCCTCAAGATTTACCACTGATAGTCAATACAGAGCCCATACCTACATCCCGCATCCCCCTGAAGTTTTTATTATTAACTATTACTTTTTATACATACCCTGACATGCTTTTAGATTGTTTTTTATATATATATTTTTTTATATAATTTTTTTATATTATCTAATATTGCCCCATGAAGTACACTGCCCAGGCATGCACTGTTTACATTCCGGGCTGACTCCGTGCTGTGGGGATTGCCCACCAGGAGTCCCACCCACCACTGGTTCTCCATCCCCACAGAGACTGTTGGCTCCCTCTCCCGCCCACCAGCCCGGAGCTCCGGATACCACCGGCGCTGTGGGCCACGTATGCTACAGCGGACCCAGCGGACCCCCAGGTCTCCACTCGGATGGATCCAGAGACCACCAGAGACACTGCCCTTTATGACATACCTGCTATCACTTCTATCTTGTAAGTGCAGCACAAATAAATGTTATTGCTTTTACCTAATGCTACACTTGAATGGGAGGCGCTTTGTTCTGTTTTGTCTCCTGCCACATCCAAAGAACTGGCATCCATTTTTGCTCGGGAGATTTTTCACTTACATGGGCTACCCAAGGTTATCATCTTGGACAGGGATAGCCAGCTTGTGCCCAGGTTTTGGCAAGCTTTTTGTGCACAGTTGGGAATTCAGCTTTCCTTCTCTTCTGCGTATCATCCGCAGTCCAGTTGGGCTGCAGAATGAGCCAATCAGTCCAGTTTCTACGTTGCTATATTTCTGACTACCATAATAACTGGTCAGACCTCTTACCATGGGCGGAGTTTGCTCACAATTGTGCCGTTAATACTGCTTCCTGATTGTCTCTGTTAATGGCGAATTATGGTTTCCAACCATCCATGTTGCCTGACTCATTTGTTTCTCAGAGCATTCCTGCGTTAGAGGAGCATCTCAGTGGTCTTCACTTCACTTGGGTACAGGTTCAAGAGTCCTTGCGACGTGCCAATGATAGGTACAGACTCCATGCTGAATGCAGACGCCTACCTGCGCCTTCCTACCAAGCGGGCCTGGCTGTCATCTCCCAACCTCTGACTCTGTGCACCACGGTTTATTTGGCCTTTCCGTATTCTCCATAAGATCAACCCAGTGACTTACGCTTTAGACCTTCCTTCTAATATGAGTGTTTCAAATGTATTCCATGTCTCCTTATTAAAACCTTTGGTATGCAACCCCTTCACCAACTCTGTGCCACTTCCTCACCCAGTTCAGTTTGAGAACCATGAGGAGTATGAAATACAATCTGTCATTGACTCCTGTACGTTCCATGGGCGCATACAGTACCAGGTTCATTGGAAAGGGTACGGTCCAGAGGAGCGCACTTGGGTCTCATCCTCGGACGTTTGCTCCTGTTCTCCTCTGTGCTTTCCATAGACATTTTCCCCTCAAAACCTGATGGCCCTCTGAGGGTGAGGGGTCATTGAGGAGGGAGTACTGTCAGGGCTGGGCTCAGCCCTCCCATCTCAGAGCTCAGATTGCTCAGCTGTTAGTTAATTGCCAGTACTCATTATTCCACAGTGACTCACCTGGTGATCATTTCCTGCTCGTCAGCCAGCCCTGCTGGCTATTTATACTGCCTGGATCATATCTTCTGTGCCTTTGCCTTGGTTAACATATCCGGATACTCTCTGCTGTGTTTTCCTGTTAAACACTTTGCCTGGCTGACTTCCCTTCTGGTTCCTGATCCTGTTTGCTGCCTCTGACTATGCTGATGTCTGGATTCCTGTTTTACTAGCTTGTTCTGACTACCCACTCTGGTTACCGAACCCTAGCTATGTTTTGACTATGTTTGCACTGTTTGTACTAATTTTACCATTTTATTAAAAAGTGTGATTTTTACTGCACTTCTGTCTCAGTCTGATTCATGGTTCCTGACATGTAGTAAACTTGTGGGTTTTTGTTTCAACAAATTGTTAGAATGTATTTTTTACATGCAGGTTACTTTTGGTTAAAATTGTGAAAATAATTTTAGAGATATACACCTACCAGTGGATTATTATTTAGGAAACGTGTCACAAATTTGAATAGTTCAAACAAAATGCACAAGCATTAACTTAAGTGGATATGGTCTTTTACAGGAAGCTCCTGTACAGAATATACGTTTCTCACTGAATTACTGCACGGATATGGAAAAAACACATAAAGCACCCCAAAAAGAAGTAAGAATACACATGCCTCTTGTATTTAGACAATATTTGATTATCCTGGAGATCAGCTTTAATGAGTTCTGGTCTGGATCCTGGAGTCTAGAAGTTCTTTAAAGCTTAACCGTTTAAAATGACGGCTGGGCTCTTGTTCTGAGAGGACGTCATATAACGTCCTTCCACTCTTGCTGCACATGTGCACAGCATGGTGATCAGTGTGTAGGCGGTGATCAGTGGTAAGCTAGGACAAAGTGCATCACTGATCGGGGTAAAGAGCCAATGAAAGTGAATCTTTACCACATGATCGGCTGTGTCCAATCACAGCTGATCACAAATGAAAACAAAGACTGCTAATACACTGTTAACGTCTTTTTCTCCTCACACACAGATCAGTGTGGGGAGAAGAGCTAGGGAACCATTGGTTACCAGACTAGAGAGTATTTACTGTGCACAGCACCCCACTGCCCATAATAAAGAGTACCTGTCTGCCCATCAGCAGTGTACCTGTCGCCCATCAGTGCCCTCAGCAGTGTACCTGTAACCCATCAGTACCCATCAGTGTACCCGTCGCCCATCAGCAGTGTACCTGTCACCCATCAGTACCTATCAGTGTACCTGTTACCCATCAGTGCACCTGTCGCCCATCAGCAGTGTACTCATCGCCCATCAGTACCCATCAGCAGTGCACCTGTCGCCTGTCGTCAGTACCTGCCACACATCGCCCATCAGTGCCGCCATCAGCAGTATACCCATCACACAGCTGCCCATCACCAGAGTACCCATCATGAAGCCACCATCAGCAGAGCACCTATCCTACAGCTTCCCATGAGCAGAATACCTGACCTAGAGCCGCCCATCAGCAGAGTACCCATCACACAGCCACCATCAGCAGTCTACCTGTCCCAGTATCACCAGGGCCTGCCATGTCCAAAAAAGTTTACACTAGTGAGGAGACAATTTAAATCCTCAGCGTGACAGATGAGAGCAGCAAGGAGCTTTCACTGTCTGATTCCCATTCAGTGTATGAACCCGTCAAAAGTAGTGGATTGGTGACTGAATCTGAGGAGGAAAAGGTCCCTCCTAAAAGCATAAGGCGCCCTGAAAAGCAGGCAACCCCTGCTGGTTGGACCAATACTTTGGCTGTGCTGACCATATCTTTGCCTGCACTAACCCAGGACTTTTTATGGACCATGTTTCTGAATGTTGTTTGGACCAATACTTTGGCTGTGCTGGCCATATCTCTGCCTGCTGCCTGTACTGACTATGGACTGTATTCCTGCCTGCTGACTGGATGATTCCTTTTGCTGTCACTGACCCTGTCCCTGCCTGCTACCTGGACCAATGCTTTGGCTGTGCTTACAATATATCTGCCTGCTGCCTGTACTGACTATGGACAGTATTATTGCCTGCTGCCTAGATGTTTCCTTTCACTGTTGCTGACCATGTCCCTGCCTGCTGCCTGGACTAGTGCTCTCCTCTGTACACCACTGCAATACTAAAATCACAGTTAATCTTTTGTTTACCCTTTGTTCAGCAGAATGTATTTTGGGGTGTAACTCTTGGTACATACATGCTATTTGTTAAAAATCTGAAGGGCCTTCAAAAATGGGATAGGTTGTGAGGAAATTAGATGTGTAAATAATGTCCATAGAACACCTGATGGCGCGCCTTGTGTGTTGAGCCTCTTTCATTTTCTTTTCACATTTTCCAAAAGCTTGTGAAAAAAAATGACACGTTGAAAAGACTCATTATGCCTCATAGTATATATTTTGGGGTGTTTGCTTTCCAAAATAGGGTAATTTTGTGGGTAGTTCCACTGTCCTGGTGCTCCAGATCT
The DNA here is from genome assembly GCA_018402905.1 of Glandirana rugosa. NCBI lineage: Eukaryota > Metazoa > Chordata > Amphibia > Anura > Ranidae > Glandirana > Glandirana rugosa. The sequence goes on from BLSH010391642.1 coordinate 324,127, forward strand.
TTCAAAATGTGATAGATAGTCAGGAAATTAAATGTATAATTTATGCCCCTAGAACACCTGAAGGTACTACTTGGATGTTGGGGCTCTGTATGTGGCCAGGCCAGGGGTAGGCAACCTGGGGCCCTACAGCTGTTGCAGAACTACAAGTCCCATCATGCTTCTGGGAGTAATTGTAACTGCCAGCCTCGAAATGCCTCATGGGAAATGTAATTCCACAACAGCTGGAGGGCTACTGGTTGCCTATCACTGGGCCAGGCTATGGAAAAGTCTCACACATGTGGTTTCCCCATACTCAAGATGAATAGCAGAATGTATTTTGGGGCATAATTCTTGGTATGTACATGCTATGTGTTAGAAATATCCTATAAGTTTGACAACTTTGTGTAAAAAAAAATTTGTTTTGATTTTCTTTCCATATTTTCCAAAAACGTATGAAAAAAATGAGATGTTTATAGTTATGTTTAGATCATTATGCCTCATCAAATATATATTGGAGTTTTTGCTTTCCAAAATGGGGTCATTTTGTGGGTAATTCTACTGACCTGGTGCTCTAGGGCCTTGAAAAATGTGATAGGTAGTCAAGAAATTAGATGTGTATTTTATGTCTCTTGAACACCTGAAGGTGCTACTTGGATGTTGGGCCTCTGTATGTGGCCAGTCTGTGAAAAAGTCTCACACATGTGGTATCGCCATACTCAGGACAAGTAGCAAAATGCGTTTTGGGGTGTAATTAATCAATTTTCAATGATACGTAGCATCTCTATAATTTTCACACAGACTAAATAATATGCACTAATTTGTGTTATTTTTTACCAAAGATATATAGCAGTATAAATTTTGGCCTAAATTGTTTCGCTCTTTTTTCGCTCATATAGCAAAAACCCAGTGGTGGTTAAATACCACCAAAAGAAAGCTCTATTTGCGTGAAATAAATGATAATATTTTGTTTGGGTACGGTGTAGCATGACTGAGTAATTGTCATTCAAAGTGTGAGAGCACTGAAAGATGAAAATTGGTTTGGGCAGGCAGGTGATAAAAGTGCCCTGTCTTCAAGTGGTTAAAGAGGAACTGCAGTCTGCTCACATAATTGATAATAAAAACATCTTTGTCATTCTGAAGCTTCCCTTCAACCTCCTCCTTTGCATATTATTTTATATATACTGTGGTTCTGTACTTGCCAAATATGCTGCAGAAATCTCCCTCCACTGAGTCTGGCTGCAGCCATGTTAACCGTGGGAAGCTGAAGCTGCTGCCAGTTCACTTCCTAGATTTACACAGACACACAGAGACACACCTTCAGCTCGACAGCTCTCATTGGCCCTCTTATGACTCACCCCCTCCCTTCCTGGCAAACTTTTACGAGAGTGAGAGAGAGAGAGCTGTGCATGATATCAAACGCTTTTTTTCCAGACAAGAAACAGAAAGTGGACTGTATAAGGTATTTACTGGCAGAAAAAAATGTTTTACTATTCAAAGGTAAAACAAGGACAGAAGATTTAATAGATGGAAAGATTACTGAAGTTCCACTTTAAGGAGGGACTAATCCTCCTCCATTCCACATCTTACCTGAAAGATGACCTTATTATTAGTCTCAGGTGTCCACGAGCCTTTTTATATGTCAGCGGACTGATTCTCAGAGCTTTCACTATCTCAGTCTTCTGTGAGAGCCTGCAGCTGAGTGAAAAGGCTGACTGAGCACTAAAAATGTACAAGTGCTGCCTGTTTGCTTTAGGGAGTCCATTAAGGTCCACCCTGTCAGGAACTGTCATAAGTTTAGTTACTGGATGTTTGCTACTACACTCACTTAGTCGACAACACCATATCAGGGTTCAGATCTGAACCTTCGACCTCTTTGGTGTCTGGCTGTAGCTCTTTTCGCTATGCCACCTGAGATGCTGAACAGCTCCCTGTTTGATCCCTAGGACAATCTTGCCTTGTACCTTGTTTCTGGTGAACCTTGAACTCTTAGCTCTTCCCATGAACATCCTGATTTAGGCCATGTCTCTGCACTTCCTGTTTGCCAGATTATTGTGCTCTTTTACAGCCAATATCTTACTCCTTTCACTACTGCTGAAGTCCATATCTTCACCACCACTCGTTACAGACCATTGGCTTGTGTCTTGATTATGCTTTTGCTTGATTACAACCTGCAACCATTTGTTATTGACCTTTGGCTTGTTCTTCAACTATGCTTCCACTTGATCCCAACCTGAAACCACTTGTTCCCAAACTGCAACCACCTGCTATATCTGCTACTGGACCCCAGCTTGCTCATCTCCTGGTGGGGCTATCCAGAAGACCATGGCTCGCTACTAACACGCAGCAGAACCCATCTCCACCATTAAGTGTTCTGGTGAGTAACCTGCTTGTTTACTTATCCTGCTGGTTGTTAAGAGCCTCTCTACTGCTACAGCTGCTGGTCTCCAAGCCAGACCCTTGACCGTGACACACCCACTTTATGCTGTGGCATGCTATAAGTGCCCTTTTTCTCTATTCCTTTGGTGGGCCACCCCCTACCCAAATCTGCAGCACTATCAGGAAATAAAAAACATAAAGCACAGCCTGTGGCTGAAACTCTGCCTCAGAGAAACAGGTACCCCCTGTAGCGCCCCCATAGTATTTATCTATACAGCACATGAGGGAGGATCACTCTTACTGTAGATAGGATTGCACTGTACACACACACACACACCGCACCCTATCCATATTTCTTGCTGCCGGGAGGTGAGCAGCCCTTGGAGGAGATAGGGGGCGGTGTGTGTGTGTACAGTGCAATGCTATCTACAGTAAGAGTGATCCTCTCTCATGTGCTGTACAGATAAACGCTCTTCTGAGAGGACCTCCTCCTGGCTGTTAGTGACTTAGCCCGGTAAGTTGGAGGAGGGGGATGGGCAGCTATCTGTGTTGGCAAATGTAACAGGGATTTGGGGAGGGGGGATATGTGCGAGGAGGAAGAATGGGGGGGTATGTGCTAGGAGGAGGGTTTGGGGGGGGCGAAGGGTAGAACCAGGAGAAGGGATGTTTGTGCTAGGAGAGGGGATGTTTGTGCTAGGAGAGGGGATATTTCTGATAGGAGAGGGGATATTTGCGCCAGGAGAGTGGGATGTTTGTGCTAGGAGAGGGGATGTTTGTGCCAGGAGAGGGGATGTTTGTGCCAGGAGAGGGGATATTTGTGATAGGAGGAGGGATGTTTGTGCTAGGTGAGGGGATGTTTGTGCAAGGAGGGTTAGTGGGGAATTAGTGCTGGGGGGATTTGGGTAGGGAGGAAGAATTTGTCCTGGGAAGGGTCATTTAGAGGGGGTTGTGCTAGGAGGAGGGATTTGTGGGAATTTGTCCTAGGAGGGGGGTTGAAGAAAGAAGATTTGTGCTGAGGGGGGAAGATGGGCGAGGGCTTTTGTGCCAGGAGGGGGAATTTGGGGTAATAGGAGGGATTGGGGGGGGGGGGGTTGCTGGCATGGGGGATTTGAGGGAGGAGATTTGTGCCAGGATAGAAAGTTTGAGAAGAAGGGCCGTCAGGTAGGCTGTACGGGGCCCAGTGATTTATAATAGCGGCCCTGGCTGCAAGCAATAGAACGTTGTAACTTACGCAGAGCAATGGACTGCTTCTTGGCACTGATAAGTCCAGTAAGTCACATGCTTCTGCATTCCTGAAAGTTTAACTATGCGAAAAATATTAGTATGTTTGGTGAAACTTACTTAAACTTACTTAAAAAGTAAAAGGCAAACTTTCCTTTTTAGAAGTGATAAATTCACATTTTATTAGTTTCTGCTTAGTATGCAAACATACAGTATAACTGTACAAATTAAGAATAGGAACATCAGGGTTCTCAGAGAGCAGGGAACACAAATGAGAAGCACTTGTATAAAATTGGATATATCCTTGATGTATGACAGCACTTGGAATATATTACATAGTGCAATGTTTTTGTAGAAAAGGTCAGTTTATGCAAAAATAAACCACTAACCAGTCATGTATCATTCTTCGCATACTTCTCTTCAAAAATCCTGAGGGCATTTTACTTTAAGAGCAACCCCATCCAAAAAAAATTGTCTAACAGGTAAGTTTATTAAGGGTTTAACTCTATAAATGCAAAGATTACAGTTAAGAGTTGTGGCATTCAGCATAGCACCAAAAGGATACATTGCAAGCTCCAATACAGTGTAGATAGGGGAGGCATGATACCACTGTGGGTAGTAATAGAGCAATAAGGACACGGGTAGTAACCTTATTGTGGGTTAAAGCTGAACTACAGGAAAGATGGGAGTCCCATGTGTGGATGGTGCTGTATTAGGTAAACCTATTTGTTTCATTGACTCTGGATACTACAATAAGTACTGACACTTACAGTTCTGGCTGGTTTTGGGTGTGCGTTTTCTCTACCTAGTAGTTCTGCCCAAGAATAATATGTAAAATTACTCTTATTGGCAAAAAATGAGGTATCCCCATATCTCCCCAAGGTATGGGGAGATATGGGATTTTAGCATCCCAAAAACAAGACAACATACACTCGTATACAAAAGCAAAGGTAAATAAAAGCAACAATATTTATTATCCATCATTAAAATAGATATATTAATATCTAAAAGCATGTAGTAAAAGCTACCAGGCCTATTGTACAGCCAACAAAACACTTGAAAGTGAACAGAAGGTGACAGGGTTGACACGTTTCGTCCAAGAGGGGCTTCTTCAGGATCTACTTCGTATTTATAGCTTTAACACTGATAAATAATACAAACAATACATTATGCTAACACAAGATAACTATACAGTAATATAAGAAAAAAAAAGAAGAGAACACACACACACATATATATATATATATATATATATATATATATATATATATATATATATATATTTACTGTATACTACAAACCAAAAAAAAATCACATGGACAAGGACACCAACAAGAAGGGAAAAAAATAACAAAATAGATAAATTAATAAATCACCAAGCTCTAAAAGAGGCACTCTGGGCCAAAAAGACTGCGGGGACAGGGGCAAAAAGCAACAGAGCATAAAACCTAAGGGGATACTCACCCCAATATTGGTACAAAGGAAAATGCTGATAAAAGGGGATATGTGAGAATCTAAGCAAATATAAAAAAAAGAGTTACACCAGCTCTTTGTTTCATACTGGCCTGGCAGACTGTCCCCCGCATCTCCGTGTTTATTGTGTGTGGTGGCACAATTTTTTATTGCACTACTTGTGGGGTGTGTTGATGTCTCCTGGAACTTCCTGCTGTGGTTTCCAACTGCATGGTGAGCGGCCAACGTCTTGTGTTGTTTCAGCCCTCTCCACCCATCTGCTAGATAGTTTCTTTTGTTCCTGGTGACGCCACTTCTGCATCCAGCTGGAAGTTACGTCATTAATGTGAGCTACCTTTAGGGGTATTTAAGCCCCACCTTGTCTTTCTCCATTCAACGCTGCCACTTTGACACACCCGACCGAACCGCTAGCACACTTAGTGCTGTTTCTACTTGGCTTAATATATAGGTGAGCTCTGTTTGGTAATCCCTATTGATATTTTATCGAATTTCATCTTCTGCCTTGGGGTGTATATCAGCTGTAGTTGCTTTCTACTTATACAGGCATACATTTTTTTCTAAACAGTGCCACCCTTTTCCTCTCCAATCCAACTAGTTAACCTATGTGTGAGGACACGGCCCTTTCTGGGGTGATCTCTGCCCGTTGGTTGATATTCCTTTCCCCTCCTGACATTTGAACCCCCTTGTACATCTGTTGCAAGAAGTATTATCACTATAAGGGTAAGTTGCTTTAGGGGTACCCTTTATATATGAGGTATCTATCTATGGTATCTATTTATTATGTATATGCTGTTGTTTTTTTTTTTATTGTGACGGTATGCGAGGCAAAGTGGTAAACGGACGCTACCTGTTGCCTCGTATGCGTTCATTTGGATTTGATTGAACAGAGTCTGGTCCGGATTTTACCAGCCACCATGGCAGGGCTGGTTCCGGTCCAGAATTTGTGGTCCACTGGAGTCCACCAGCAGGTGGCTTAAATTACCAGGAAGAAAACACACTCGAGCTCTGACCTGGAACTCAGAGAGGGATCCAAGAGAGCTCTGTGTCTGTTTGGACTTTAAGAGACAAGGGTTGTATTTTGGCTATGTTTTTGTGGGTGTCGGGGGCCAGCCCCACACAGTATAGTGAGGAAACGATATTGTTTATTTTAGCACCGGACGGCAAGGACTTATTTTCTATTGTGTTTGTTTTTACCCTGCAAACCTTTTACCAATAAACCTGGCAAGCTGCCAGATTTTAAAGAAAGTTGCCTACACGCTGACTATTTTTCCTCAGGAGAGTTGATCCCCATGAGCTCATCTCCCACAGTATATATTTGCTTAGATTCTCACATATTGCCAGATATCCCTGGGGTGAGTATCCCCTTAGGTTTTATGCTCTGATTTTCACCCATGCCCCACCCCCCAGACTTTCTGGCCCAGTTTGACTCTTTTTAGGGCTTGGTGATTTATTTATTTATCTATTTTTTTCCCTTCTTGCTGGTGTCCTTTTCCATGTGATTTTGATATGTTTTGGTTTGTAATATATATATGTGTTCTCTTTTTTTCTTTCTTATATTACTGTATATTTATCTTGTGTCAGTATCATGTATTGTTTATATTATTTACCAGTGTTGAAGTAATAAATATGAAGTGGATCCTGAAGAAGCCCATCTTGGGCAAAACACATCGATGCCGTCACCTTCTGTTCACTTTCAAGTGTTTTGCTGGCTGTACAATAGGCCTGCCTGGTAGCATTTACTACATGCTTTTAGATATTAATATCTCTATTTTAATGATGAATAATAATTATTGTTGATTTTATTTATGTTTGATTTTGTATATGATTGTATGTTCTCTTTTTTTGGCACGCTAAAATCCCCTACCTCTCCATACACCCCCCCCCCTCCCCCCCTTCGGGAGATGTGTGGAGACCTAATTTTTGCTCCTATTTGTATTTTTGGGGATTGTGCCTTTTTTGACTGCATTAGACGCCCTACCTAAACATTCTTAAAGTTACTCTTATCCTCATGGTGACATAAATCGAATAGATACATGAATTTTATAGAAACATTCACTGGTGTATTGCCTAAAAATAATGATTCTTACTGCCTTATGCCTATTTCTCACCTGTCAAATCTAAAGCAACCCACAGGGCATTTACCGCCTTTGCTGGCATGGCCCTGCATAGTACAGGATGGGCCATTTATATGGATACACCTTAACAAAATGGGAATGGTTGGTGATATTAACTTCCTGTTTGTGGCACATTAGCATATGTGAGGGGGGAAACTTTTCAAGATGGGTGGTGACCATGGTGGCCATTTTGAAGTCGACCATTTTGAATCCAACTTTTGTTTTTTCAATAGGAAGAGGGTTATGTGACACATCAAACTTATTGGGAATTTTACAAGAAAAACAATGGTGTGCTTGGTTTTAACGTAACTTTATTCTTTCATGAGTTATTTACAAGTTTCTGACCACTTATAAAATGTGTTCAATGTGCTGCCCATTGTGTTGGATTGTCAATGCAACCCTCTTCTCCCACTCTTCACACACTGATAGCAACACAGGAGAAATGCTAGCACAGGCTTCCAGTATCCGTAGTTTCAGGTGCTGCACATCTGGTATCTTCACAGCATAGACAATTGCCTTCAGATGACCCCAAAGATAAAAGTCTAAGGGGGTCAGATGGGGAGACCTTGGGGGCCATTCAACTGGCCCACGACGACCAATCCACTTTCCAGGAAACTGTTCATCTAGGAATGCTCGGACCTGACACCCATAATGTGGTGTTGCTCCATCTTGCTGGAAAAACTCAGGGAACGTGCCAGCTTCAGTGCATAAAGAGGGAAACACATCGTCATGTAGCAATTTCTCATATCCAGTAGCACTGAGGTTTCCATTGATGAAGAATGGCCCCACTATCTTTGTACCCCATATACCACACCATACCATCGATTTTTTGGTTCCAACAGTCTTGGAGGGATCTATCCAATGTGGGTTAGTGTCAGACCAATAGCGGTGGTTTTGTTTGTTAACTTCACCATTCACATAAAAGTTTGCCTCATCACTGAACAAAATCTTCTGCGTAAACTGAGGGTCCTGTTCCAATTTTTGTTTTGCCCATTCTGCAAATTCAGTGCGCTGATCTGGGTGTTGCTATTAGTGTGTGAAGAGTGGGAGAAGAGGGTTGCATTGACAATCCAACACAATGGGCAGCACATTGAACACATTTTATAAGTGGTCAGAAACTTGTAAATAACTCATGAAAGAATAAAGTTACGTTAAAACCAAGCACACCATTGTTTTTCTTGTGAAATTCCCAATAAGTTTGATGTGTCACATGACCCTCTTCCTATTGAAAAAACAAAAGTTGGATTCAAAATGGCCGACTTCAAAATGGCCGCCATGGTCACCACGCATCTTGAAAAGTTTCCCCCCTCACATATACTAATGTGCCACAAACAGGAAGCTAATACCACCAACCATTCCCATTTTATTAAGGTGTATCCATATAAATGGCCCACCCTGTAGTTTAGTTTTTATATCTCAAAATTAGGACATTAAAGCAGATTATAAACACAGCCCTTCTGAAATCTGGAATTGCACTCAATTTAACTGTATGACATGAGAGGCCAATTGAGCAGTTACAGTAGTTATTCTGCAGCTGCTTTCTTGCATTGGCCCATCTTGTCATCCATTCTACAGCATTACAGTATGGCTGCAAGGTGACTACCTTATCAGTGAAGTTGTGTCATGGACGATCGAGATAGTAGACCCTCTGTACTATCTGCACATTGACATTGTTCACATTTGTTCTAGTGCAGAAAAACACTGGTCTCTGCAATTGGTGTACATGTGTCCTGTTCACATTAGCAGCTGTGTCGAAATTTGCAGCATGTTCATACATCACAGCTCTCTGGGCTCAGTGGTATAAAGAAATGAATGAAAATGGGTACTCAGAACAATGTTTCAGGGAAAACCCCTACTTCAGATGACACCTGATTTAGTCAGCCACTCAAGCCTCTTTAAAAAGAGCTGTGAACTCCTGCGGGTTGGCCCACATGACACAACACACTGCCGTATATGACATTACAGTGCTAATATCCACTTGGATGCGGGACACATATCCACTAATGTGCCCCGCAAAACAACGGTACCACTGCCATTCATAGAATGACTTGTACTTTTTTCAATACATTTTGTGATTGGACGAGCTGGAGAGGAGGGGCACTGACATCACGAGCGGCAATGTCGTGCGAGCAATCCCCTGTTGTCAGCAGGACCCAGAAGATCATGGCTATCACTGTAGTGGCATTGACTACTACAGTGATCATTAGGTATGAGTTTTTTTAAGTTATTAGCTAAAAATAGCGCCTGTAAAGTGCCTCTTAATGAAAGTCAGTGTGTCCTTTCACACTGGGGTGCGCACTTGCAGAAGAGGAAACAAACTCCTGCAAGCAGCATTTTTGGGGCAGTGCAGGAGCAATGCATACGGCGCTCCTCCACTGGCCCTGCCTATTGAAAGGAATGGGCAGCGCTTCCGAAGTGGCTGTACATCGCTCTGGAAGCGCTGCACGCCGGCGTTTTTAACCCCTTCTCGGGGGTTAAAAGCACCCTGCTGCCGCCTGAATAGTAGTGCCAAAGTGCCACTATAACAGCGGTAAAGCGCCGCTAAACTAGCGGCACTGTACCACTGATGCTTGGGTGGTCCCAGTGTGAAAGGGCTCACATTTGTGGCTTACATGTAAAAATCTGTATTTTCTGCTAGAAAATGACTTAGAACCCACAAACATTATGTATATTTTTTTAGCAGAGACCCTAGAGGATAAAATGGCAGTTGTTGCAATATTTTATGTCACACGGTATTTGCACAGCAGTCTTTCAAATGCAATTTTTTGGAAAAAAAATACAAAAAAAATAATAAAAGTTAGCCCTTATTTTTGTTTAACATGAAAGATGATGTTACACTGCGAGTATCATGAGAGAATCATTATCTGCATGCTAAGCAGCAAAATTGTGATAAAGCCCTGTGTACCATCAACAATCACCACTCTATGTGCAGCTGGTACTTGTGGGTACTGTTGGCTGGTACTGGTGGCTGTTACTGGTGGCTGGTACTTCTGGGTACTGGTACTTCTGTGTACTGCTGGCTGGTACTTTGGGGTACTGGTGGGTATTGCTGGCTGGTTCTTGATTCCCCCATACCCGCCATCAGTGTGACAGGAGCGGCCCTGGAGGAAGTATGCGGCTGCAGTGGAGAGCATAGCCGAAGCTTCCTGTATCGCTCTTGTCACAGGCATGGCACATTTGATATCACTCCGCCTGCGAAGGAGCCGGCACTATACAGGAAGCTTCAGCTCTACTTTCACTAGCGCCAGCTCTGTTCTTCACACTGACGCTCGGGGATGACGGATCGGAAACCTGCAATCTGGGTTTGCCGACCCGCCATCCCAGAGCAGGAAGTGCAGACCACCTCAGAGGACGGTTGGACGATTTTATGTCACACTGTATTTTCGCACCAATTTTTCAAACCCTTTTTTTTGGAAAGAAACTGTTTCATGAATAAAAATAAAAACACTAAAGTTAGCCCGATTTGCTTGTATAATATGCAGTGGTGGCCCATGCGTTGTGGGCGCTGCCCCCCCCTCATCCCTGCCACCCCTATCCATGACCCAGGGCGCATGAATTACAATTGCAGGGATGGGGCAGGGGTGTGTCTTTTGAAGCACAGATTAGAGCCAGAGACTCTAATAGGCTTCAAAAGAGGGTGGGCTCGGCGCGCACCACCCACTTGTGTGAAGATAGCAAATTCATTTTCGCTAATCTCACACTAAAGTTCCTCCTCGCCAATCAGGAGGCAGGTCCACACTCAGAGAGGACACCACAGCCCACTGGAAGGGAGGAGCAGGAGAGCCCCGCTACACCAGAGGGTAAGTGCAGCTGGACCGGCTGGGGGTGTTGAGATGCTGTTGCATGTTTACCCCCCCAAGAGAAGAACCCACCATCCACCACTGATAATGTGAAAGATGATGTTATGCAGAGTAATAGATACCTAACATGTCACACTTTAAAATTGCGCACACTTGTGGAATGGCACCACACTTCAGTACTTAAGAATCTCCGTAGATAGCGCTTAAATTTTTTTTAGAGGTTACATGTTTAACCACTCCAGGTCCGCGCTATTGCCGAAATACGGCTCCAGCGCAGACCTGAAATGCCGGGAGGACGTCCATGGATGTCCTCCACTGCGCGTGCTCCTGCGCGCCCCCTGGAGGCAGCGGTGGCGCGCGCGCGCCGCACGCTGCGCGAGCGTGCCCGTGGGTCGGGCGGACTCTATTCGCCCGAGACCCGCCGATCACTTTCAGGAGCCTCAGAACGGGGAACCGCCGTTGTAAACACGGCGGTTCCCCGTTCTGTGACAGGAGACATAACAGATCTACTGATCCCTGTCACTGGGATCAGTTAGATCTGTTATGTCCCGGCCAGCCCTGCCCCCCCACAGTTAGAACACACCCAGGGAACATTGTTAACCCCTTCACTGCCCCCTGCTGGTTAACCCCTTCACTGCCAATGACATTTATACAGTAATCAGTGGACATTTAAATTTCTGATCACTGTATAAATGTCATTGGTCCCAAAAATGTGTAAAAAATGTCCGACATTTCCGCCCCAATATCGCAGTCCCGATAAAAATCGCAGATCGCCGCCATTACTAGTAAAAAAAAAAAATAATAAAAACGCCATAAATCAATTCCCAGTTTGTAGACGCGATAACTTTTGCGTAAACCAATCAATATACGCCGATTGCGATTTTTTTTTTTTAACAAAAATATGTAGAAGAATATATATCGGCCAAAACCGATGAATAATTTTTTTAATGGATTTGTACTTTAGCAAAAAGTAAAAAATATTGTTCTTTTTTGCAAAATTGTCGCTCATTTTTTGTTTATAGCGGCGATCAGAAATGACGCAGAGGGGATCAAATACCACCAAAAGAAAGCTCTAAAAAAGGACGCAAATTTTATTTGGGTACAACGTCGCACGACCGCGCAATTGTCATTCAAAATGCGACAGCGCTGAAAGCCAAAAATTGGTCTGGGCAGGAGGGGGGTTTAAGTGCCCGGTAAGGAAGGGGTTAAAGTTACAGAGGAGGTCTAGTGCTAGAATAATTGTTCACGCTCTAACATTTGCGGCGTATGTAACCTGTGTGTTTCTGGCTCTGATACTAGCCAGTGCCTCACCAGCCACTGACCTCACCGCACGTGAGAATAAATTGGTGCGCAAATACACTGTGACATAAAATTGTCCAACCGTCCTCTGAGGTGGTCTGCACTTCCTGATCTGTACTGATAACACACGGTCTTCCTACAGTCAGTTGCCCTCTTTATCCTTTTCTATACCTAGCTGACAGTCCGGGGGGGGGAGCACTGCAGATGACGTCAGCCGGGGAGGAGAGGAGAGAGGATAGACAGAGCTGAGGATTCACATGATTGCAGGAAGATACTGCATTATTATTACAGATAAGCATATTTATGATATAACACAGACACAGAGGAACTTATTGCTCAAATAAAGAGTGGATGGGAGCTTTTAAAGTCAATTATGAGAGCAGAGCAGAGAGGAGAGAAGCTATGTGTTGACAGGAAGAGGGAGGGGGAGATGAAGACAGGCACAGGAGAATAGGAGAGCTGCGAGTGATGCAGATGCGCACAGTCACCGGTCTCTCAGGCTTAGCAGATATGATAATGGGAGTCTGCACTCAGGGGGGAGTCAGGACCTGGCAATATCAAACGGGTATTTTACGGGATACAGAGGGATAATTTAAAAAGCAAATACACCATGCTGCTAATTGCACATTAAAGGGACAGGAGCAGCATTTTTTTTTTTGGGTTAACAAACGCTTTAAGTATTGTTCGGACTTAATGCATTTTTTTTACTTTTTTATGTATTTGAGAATTGTTTTTGTACTATCACTTTCAATTTTTAATTTCACTTTTTTGCTGTCTGCTTTTGAAATAATTAAGCTATATGCATTTTAATAAAATCTTCTGTTTTTTGCCATAAATTATGGGGACATGAAAACTCTTGATTTTACTCATTAGGATGTTTTTTAATTAGAAATGCACTTACAGCAGTGGAGATATATGTATACAGAAGAATATCTTGTTTTTCTTGGGATTCAGATCTAATAAGTTACTGAACTCATTCAAACAATTGATGGCCCTTAAAGAAGTATTAAACCCCAAAAACAAAAATGTAATATATTGCAGCTTAACAGTCATTTGATATTATGGTTGCATTAGTTTTCTTTTGTTTTTTTTTTTTCACCTGTGATCTAGCCAGAAAGTCTGTTATTTTCCAACTTCATTTAAAAGACCAAGCTGTCCAGTCAAAGTAGCAGTTAGAGGGTTAAGACAAACCTACAGGGGCACTTACAATGATTGTTTTTTATTCAGCAGGAATTCGGCTTTAATTCCTTAGTCAAGCCCATCGAAATCTGCTGGTGCAAAAGTGCCCAACCAGTGGCCCCCGGAGGCCTCTGATATGTCCCGTGAAACTGCTGCTCTGGGATGGTGGGTTGGCAAGCCCAGATCGTGGGTTGCCGACCCACCATCCTAGATCATCAGTGTTGTGAATGATGCAAGCGGTAGAGGAAGCAAGTGGCTGCAGAGCCACATAAGCCGTTGCTTCCTGTATAGCGCTGCCTCCTGTTACAGGCAGAGTGATACCAAATGCACTCTACCTGGGACAGCAACAGCCGGTGATACATGAATGGAAGACTGTTATTAAAGGAATATTAAAGTGATAGGTAAAGGTGTATATATAATATGAGCATATCTGTTTTGCAGTGGTTACTGGGTTGCTTTCAAGCTGATCTACAAGTACAGTGTAGTTCACCTGGGGGTACGTGCATTGAGCTATAGACTTCTGTTATTACCTGCAGGTTTGGTTTCGTTTTCAGAAAGTGCACCACACCTGCAGGATATAATAGAAGTCTATGGCAAAGTGCAGCTAAAGCCCCATACACAGGGGCCGAAGGCTGGGCAACATCAGCTGGTTCAATAGAAACCAGCCGACGTTCAGCCCGTGTGTATGGCAGTCAGTCCAACAGAAGCCGGCCGTTTGGCTGGCTTCTGTTGGACGAGCAAGCTATAAAACCAGCAGCCGTCCGGCTCTCGATCAGCGTTTTCAACCAATGGCTGAGAGCGCTGATCAGATTGTTCTGGCGAGGGGGGGGGGAGGGTCCCTGTCAGAACACAACAGCTCAGCGAGGAAGATCGCTGTACTAACGTTGGATCATTACAGTGGCTCAGACTGGAGCTGACAGTTTCTTTTCCTTCAACCCATAAAGCTTATATAGTGTGTACCAGGCTTAACCCACGGAAAAGCCACAGGTGCACTGCGCTGTACCCGCGGTGTGGGTAAACCAGGGCTTGAGTCCTGTGGGAACGCATGGGAACTCCATTCACATTGGCAGCAGCGTCCTGCAGGACTGTCAGCGGCTTACCAATGGGGGGTGGGGGGCGAGTTAGAGCGGGTGGAGTCTCACAATACTGTGCACTAATGATCTAATCCCCCTGTGAAAGTGTTTAGAAAAAAAACCTTTCCCAGTCTCCTGTGTTCAGTGGTGGCCGGGTGACAGAAAACGGACTATTTCTTCATTTTCAGCTTTCCACGGATTAATCCGCCGCATGGTTCCTGGCCGGCTCCAGTGTAATGATATAACCGGCCTTCAACTGTGTAGTGCGATGCGGTGGATTAATCCGCGGAAAGCCGAAAATGAAGAAATAGTTCATTTTCTGTCATCCGCCCACCACTGAACACAGGAGACCGGGAAAAGTTTTTCTTTCTAAACAGCTGTACAGGGGGGTTAGATCATTAGTGGACAGGATTGTGAGTCTCCACTCGCTCTACCTTGCCCCCCTTCCCGGTTTCCAGCACTAGTTGCCCAGCTGGTGGTGCCCAGTGACACATCTGAGGGGGCCCCTCTGCTGCCCCCCCCCATTGATGGGCACTGGCGAGGCTGAGCTGATGGGCACTGACCAGGCTGCATTAATGGGCAATAGTGAAAGCTGCATAGATGGGCACTGATCAGGCTGCATTAACAGGCACAGGTGAGGCTGCATAGAATGTCACAGATCAGGCTGCATTGGTGGGCACTGGTGAGGCTGCATTGGTGGGCACTGGTGAAGCTGCATTGATGGGCACTGATCAGACTTCATAAACAGGCACTGGTGAGGCTGCATTGGTGGGCACTGGTGAGGCTGCATTAATGGGCATAGATCAGGCTGCATAGATGAGCACTGGTGAAGCTGCATTGATGGGCACTATTGAGGCTGCATTGATGGGCACTGATCAGGCTGCATTGATACACACTGATTGGGCTGCATTGATGAGCACTGATGAGGCTGCATTGATAGGCACCAGTGAGGCTGCATTGATGGGCACCGGTGAGGCTGCATTTAATGGGCACTGATAAAGCTGTATTAATGGGTACTGGTGAAGCTGCATTGATGGACACTGGTGAGGCTGCATTTGATGGACACTGATAAGGCTGTAATGGGCACCGATGAAGTGGCATTGATGGGCACTGGTGAGGCTGTATCGATGGGCACTGGTGAAGCTGCATTGATGGGCACTGGTGAGGCTGCATTTGATGGGCACTGATAAGGCTGTATTGATGGGCACTGGTGAGTCTGAGGTGATGGGCACTGGTAAGGCTGAGAGGATGGGCACAGGTGAGGCTGCATTGATGGGCACTGATGAGGCTGCACTCATGGGCACTGATGAGGCTGCACAGATGGGCACTGATCAGGCTGCATAGATGGGCACTGATCAGGCTTCATTGATGGGCACTGGTGAGGCTACATTGATGGGCATTGGCGAGGCTGAGCTGATGGGCACTGACCAGGCTGCATTAATGGGCAATAGTGAAAGCTGCATAGATGGGCACTATTCAGGCTGCATTAACAGTCACCGGTGAGGCTGCATAGAATGTCACAGATCAGGCTGCATTGGTGGGCACTGGTGAGGCTGCATTGGTGGGCACTGGTGAAGCTGCATTGATGGGCACTGATCAGACTTCATTAACAGGCACTAGTGAGGCTGCATTGGTGGGCAATGGTGAGGCTGCATTAATGGGCACTGATCAGGCTGCATAGATGAGCACTGGTGAAGCTGCATTGATGGGCACTGTTGAGGCTGCATTGATGGGCACTGATCAGGCTGCATTGATGGGCACTGATCAGGCTGCATTGATACGCACTGATCGGGCTGCACTGATGAGCATTGATGAGGCCGCATTGATAGGCACCAGTGATGCTGCATTGATGTGCACCGGTGAGGCTGCATTTAATGGGCACTGATAAGGCTGTATTGATGGGTACTGGTGAAGCTGCATTGATGGACACTGGTGAGGCTGCATTTGATGGGCACTGATAAGGCTGTAATGGGCACTGATGAAGTGGCATTGATGGGCACTGGTGAGGCTGCATTGATGGGCACTGATGAGGCTGTATCGATGGGCACTGGTGAAGCTGCATTGATGGGCACTGGTGAGGCTGCATTTGATTGACACTGATAAGGCTGTATTGATGGGCACTGGTGAGTCTGAGGTGATGGGCACTGGTGAGGCTGAGAGGATGAGCACAGGTGAGGCTGCATTGATGGGCACTGATGAGGCTTCATTGATGGGCACTGGTGAGGCTGCATTGATGGGCATTGGTGAGGCTAAGCTGATGGGCACTGGTCAGGCTGCATTGATGGGCACTGATCAGGCTGCACTGATGGGCACTAGTGAGGCTGCATTGATGGGCACTGGTGAGGCTGTGCTGATGAGGCTAAATTGATTGGCCCTGTGAAGGGCATTGCTGTAGATTAGGGTACAGTAGTGTTGCCCTCTGGAGAGTGACCCACAGTGGATCACTTTTCAGAGGGTGTTTGACAGGTGGCAAGGAAGCATTATATTGCCTCCTCACCATCTGATTTAATCCCTAAATACCTGCACCCCCTCGCTGCAACAGTGTTTGTTTTTCAGGGGGTGCCAGATATAGGATCTGCGCCTGATATAGGAGTCCTGATGATCTAAACGCCACCGTACTGTGTATCTCACCAACCGTTAGTTAGAGATGGAATGTCACTTCCCGTTGAGCGTGATGCACAATGTGGTAGTAGTGGTGGTGGTGTGTGTGGGATCTTGGATGAGTTCCCACACTTTTTTCCCCAGGACTTGACCCCTGGAGTTGAACCACAGTGCATCAGTGTGAAAGCATCCTTATGCCCCTTTCACACGATTGGTCCCTCCTAATCGGACCCTCCATTCACCTCTAAAGAGTGGCAGATGTAAAGGGACTTGAAACCCTTTACACCCATCTACCTACAATCTGATTCGCTAAAAAAAGCAGAAGGGGATCTGTCCCCTTCCATCTGGGTGGATCGGAGGGCCAGTAGAGTAGAGTTGGCTGTTTCCTGTCATCCACCCGCTCCACTCGTGGCCCGTGACCCGTGACCGTGATTATACACAGCGGGAATCGAACAGCGGGTACCACAACTCAATGTTCGCCGGCACCCGCCAATCATTTGGTACAGAGGGAGAATGGCATTTTAAAACAAGGCAGATTGCCATTCTGCCAATAGGGAAGGCATGGATCCTGTGTTCCTGCAAAGCAGGGATAAGGAGCCATGTCTTCCCTTAGTAAAAGCACCTCCCACACTGTACAAAAACATAGGCTAGGCACACATTTAACCCTTTGATAGCCCTGATGTTAACCCTTTCGCAGCCAGTGTCATTAATACAGTGACAGTGCATATTTTTAGCACCGATCATTGTATTAGTGTCATTGATTCCCACAAAAGTGTCAGTTAGTGCCCGATTTGTCTTCTGCAATATCACAGTACTGCATTAAGTCGCTGATCGCCGCCATTACTAGTAAAAAATATATAAAAATTCCATAAATATATCTCATAGTTTGTATACGCTATAACTTTTGTGCAAACCAATCAATGTACGCTTATTGAGATTATTTTTATTAAAAATATGTAGCAGAATACACATTGGCCTAAACTGATAAAAAAATTAGGTTTTTTACATTTTTTTGTTGGATATGTTTTATAGCAGAAAGAAAAAAATGTAGTTTTTTTCAAAATTGTTGGTCTTTTTTTGTTTACAGTGCAAAAATAAAAACTGCAGAGGTGATCAAATGCCATCAAAAGAAAGCTCTATTTGTGGGAAAAATGTTATTCGGGTACAGTGTTTCGCAAAAAATGGCCTGGTCATGAAGAGGGGTAAATCTTCCGGAGCTGAAGTGGTTAAGTGGCCCTCGCTTTTCAAAAGGTTGGGCATCCCTGTGCTAGTGCATCTAACACTACCCCCTCCACAGGTTGTCCGCACCCTCTCTGACCGCCTCCTGTACCATGTCCGCACCCTCTCTGACAGTCTTCGGTACCATGTCTGCACCCTCTCTGACCGTCTCCTGTACCATGTCCGCACCCTCTCTGACTGTCTTCGGTACCATGTCCGCACACTCTCTGACCATCTCTTGTATCATGTCCGCACCCTCTGTGACCGTCTCCTGTACCATGTCTGCACCCTCTCTGACCGTCTCCTGTACCATGTCCGCACCCTCTCTGACTGTCTCCTGTACCATGTCTGCACCCTCTCTGACCGTCTCCTGTACCATGTCCGCACCCTCTCTGACTGTCTCCTGTACCATGTCCGCACCCTCTCTGACTGTCTCCTGTACCAAGTCTGCACCCTCTCTGACCGTCTCCTGTACCATGTCCGCACCCTCTCTGACCGTCTCCTGTACCATGTCCGCACCCTCTCTGACCGTCTCCTGTACCATGTCCGCACCCTCTCTGACTGTCTCCTGTACCATGTCTGCACCCTCTCTGACTGTCTCCTGTACCATGTCTGCACCCTCTCTGACCATCTCCTGTACCATGTCCGCACCCTCTCTGACTGTCTCCTGTACCATGTCTGCACCCTCTCTGACCATCTCCTGTACCATGTCCGCACCCTCTCTGACTGTCTTCGGTACCATGTCCGCACACTCTCTGACCGTCTCTTGTATCATGTCCTCACACTCTCCGACCATCTCTTGTATCACATCTGCAGCCTCTGACCATCTCCTGTACCATGTCCGCACCCTCTCTGACCGTCTCCTGTACCATGTCTGCACCCTCTCTGACTGTCTCCTGTGCCATGTCTGCACCCCCTCTGACTGTCTCCTGTACCATATCTGCACCCTCTATGACCGTCTTTTGTATCATCTCCACACCCTCTCCCTTTCTCTCTTTTTCTCCCTTTCTCTCTTTTTCTCTCTCCCTCTTTCCCCCTTTTTCTTTTTCCTTTTCTTTCCCTCTCTTCCTTCTCCCTCCATCCCATCTCAGACTCTAACCACACACCCTTTAAGCCATGCCCAGTATTTATTTTAAGCCACACCCATTTTTGCAGCAAAGCCCTATGTGCGCCACATTTTTCTCACCGCTAAGTCACACACATGAATGCCCCGCCCCTAATTAAAACAAGACTCCACCCACATACAACAAAATTGTCCCTATTAATTGTTTCAGAATGTTGACAACTATGAATTCACATGACAGGAGCCTGTGCCTGGCTCTCAATGGAGCCGGTTCACACATCTCTGTGGTGGCTGCGAATGGATTGCACAGGGGTCCTGTACATCTTTGGCTCAGTGTTAGGCCCTAATTCAGGCAAAACTTAGGCCTGATTCGTCCCACAAACGGAGAACAGGGACACACCGGACCCCTGCTGTGAGCCACTTGGGATGGCAGTTTGAACCCAGCCTAACTATTATTACTTGCATAATCAAAGGAGCAGAAATGTGCAGATGAATGTGGGTGGAATTCTAAGCTTGGGTGGAGTTCTTTAAACTATTCAAATGAAAATGTACCTAGGTTTCCTAGACAGGAAGAAGATCGAAAAAAAAAATGCTTTTGTGCAGCTTGGCCAGAAACTGAATTACAGTTCATTGATAATGTCACACATTCCTGTCATAGTAGGTAAAACTATGTGGTGACGGTGAGCACATTTTGAGCTGAAGTATATTCCTTACTTAAAGTATAACTAAAAGAGACTTTCTTTTTTATTTTTGGATGCAGTGAAGAGGGATTAGAACCCCTGTCAGGATTTTATTGCCGTCTGTGCCCCCCTTAGGAAGATTCTCCATCATTATTTGTTCTGTTTACTGCAGACATCCCAACCTGCAAAAACTCCTTTCAGGGAGGTGGCACACTCACCCCCCACCAATTTAACACAACTAGAGAGGTACTGCTGACTGGTACTGCTGGTGGGTACTGCTAATTGTTACTCCTGGCTGGTAGTGTCGGTGGGTACTGCTGGCTGGTACTGCCAGAGGGTACTGCTGATTGTTACTCCTGGCTGGTACTGTCGGTGGGTACTGCTGGCTGGTACTGCCAGAGGGTACTGCTGGCTGGTACTACTGGTGGGTACTGCTGGCTGATACTGCCGGTGGGTACTGCTGGCTGGTGCTGCCGGTGGGTACTGCTGGCTGGTACTGCTGGCTGGTACTGCCAGTGGGTACTGCTGGTGGATACTGCTGGCTGGTACTGTTGGTTGGTACTGCTGGTGGGTACTGCTGGCTGGTAATGCTGGTGGGTACTGCTGACTGGTACTGCCGGTGGGTACTGCTGGTGGGTATTGCTAGGTGGTACTGCTGGTGGCTACAGCTGGTGGGTATTGCTGGCTGGTACTGCTGGTGGGTACTGCAGGAGGGTCCTGCTGGCTGGTACTACTGGTGGGTACTGCTGGCTGGTACTGCCGGTGGGTACTGCTGGCTGGTACTGCTGGTGGGTACTGCTGGCTGGTACTGCCGGTGGGTACTGCTGGCTGGTACTGCTGGTGGGCCGGCTCCGTTTTTCACGCTGATGCTCGAGGATGGTGGGTCAGGAACCCGCAATCTGGGTTTAGCGACCCGCCATCCGAGAGCTGGAGGTGGCGGGCCACATCAAAGGGCACCGGGCAGTCCTGCATTTTGGCGCTCCCAACGGCACCTGGGTGCGGTGCGCGGGGGATCAGCCCTGCTGCCGGGATATCACGCGGTACTTGCGGGTGTCAGGAGTCACAGCTGAAATGTGGGAGGCTCCCCCACTTCGTGGAAGACTTGGGATGTATGTTACTGTTATCACTGAAAGTGAAAGTAAATCCCATATTTTGGGTTATCGCCAGAGCACCGATAGATAGGGACTTTTTCAACAATGACGCTAGTTCTGGTGACCTTGATGACACCTTGGGATTTAGTCACTTTGGAAGGATTTCCTTTCACTTCCTGTTTGGCTTTGAGACAGGAAGTGAAGTAAAATCTCCCCAATGGGGCAATGGTGGCAACAAAAACATGACAGGGGTTATAGCCCTCCCTTACTTCTTTCAAAATGAAAAAAAAAAGAAAAAAATGTCTGCCCTATTGTTTGTAATATGATTATCTCCTATGATCGTCAGCTCCATCTAATGTCCTTAATGCAGTATTTATGCAAAAAAAAAAAATCACATTATGGCCACTAGATGGAATTGATGATCATAGGAAAGAATTATATTACAAACATTACAGCAATCATTTATGGTGCCCATGCGAATGGTTAACATCTGCACAAGAAATGTTAAAGTGACTGGCAGCTGGGCAGCTGAGCCACAGTTTTACTGCTCCCTGGCTGCCCATCCAGACTGTCCCAATACAACCAGACAGGGCTACAGAGATGCCACGGCCACATCACTTTTACCTTGAGGAGCCTGTCAAACTTGCCCATTGAGTTTAATGAGGCTGTACCTCAACCGTATGTAAGACACACTAGGCAAGTGCATGACGAAAAAATTTGTTTTGTTTCGCTTAAATTCGTTCTAGTTTTTTAGTTTAGTTAAATTTGGTTGATTCGTTGAATTCAAATTCGGGATTCATATTCCAAATTACTTTTATTAATTTTAATTTTGTTCAAATTTACAGTTTTTTTTTATTCAAAATGTTCAAATCAATAAATTTGAATCAAGGACTTTAGATTTTTTTTTTCGAATCAAATGTGTCAAAGTGAACAAAAAAAACAAAAAAACTTCATCAAATGATTACAATGACTCATTAACCACTTGCCTACTGGGCACTTAAACCCCCTTAATAACCAGACCAATTTTCAGCTTTCAGTGCTCTCACATTTTGAATGACAATTACTCAGTCATGCAACACTGCACCCATATGAAATGTTTGTCCTTTGTTTCACACAAATAGAGCTTTCTTTTGGTGGTATTTAATCACCGCTGGGGTTTTTATTTTTTGCGCTATTAATAAAAAAAGTCCAAAAATTTTGTAAAGAGATGCATTTTCTTTGTTTCTGTTATAAAATTTTGCAAATGAGTATTTCTCTTACATTCACTGACAGACGCAGCTCTTCTTAAATGACACGTGGGGTTTTATGTCGTCCTATCAGGAGTGACTAGGCAAAACAGATGCAAAAGCATCAGGAATAGGCTGGCCCCTCCCATGGGGGCCGTCCTCACCTGAGCCTATAAAACCCCCTGCTGGCCAATAGCATTCAGTTTTGTTTGCCTAGTGCAAAGGAGTTGACTGGGTTCCCTTATGGGACCTGCGTTTTTATGCATGTAATTTTTCTCTATGAAAAAGATGAAGACTTCTATCAAGTAGCCGGCCTTGACATAGAGCGGATATCACAAATCCAAAGCTTTGCCCTGCCCGGCCACCTCCTGGCGACCTACCCTAAAATGACAGGGCTGCGTCGCTCGGGGCCCGTTCCGTGCGGGTGGCCTGTGGCTGTTGCCACTTGTGCCCAGTGTCTGCCTTTCCAGTGGCCTTGGCCAGCAGCAATCCTTCCCGGGACAAGGGGGGAAAGTCTGCTTCGGGTGGCTACCCGCAACGCCCGTCGGACTGGTGAGTGGACCCCTCCTCCGCCCTTAGGGCGTGGGGGGGGGCGATATCCGGGGCAGTTTTTTATTTTAGCGGTAGCTTTTTTCCCTGTCAGGGGGGCACCTACTTATTGCGTTGCCCCCCTCCCTCCCTCCCCCCCACCCCACGGCCCCCCCCTCTGGTCTGCCGCGTTCGTCGCGTTTGTGTTATTGAGGGCCCTGGGGCCTGTACCAGTGTTCCCACTGGGGAACGTTCGTTCGCGTGCATTTTTAGCCACAGCCATTTTGTGACAGTTGGCTCATGCTGTGCGAGCGCCATTTTCTCCCCGGTGGCGGGTTTTGGTATTACACTCTGTGTAACTGCACGATTTCTCCTCAGAGAAGCGGCAGCTGCATGTGTGGTACAGTCCTCAGGCGCGCCTTTTTTCTCTCACAGCGCTGACAGGCTACAGGGCTAGAAGCAGCAGGTTTGGCTGGCTCCTTGGGGTGTGGATTTAGGTGGGCTTGTCCTCCCAGGCTCCCTGGGTGGTCTTGGGTGGCGGTGGTGATACGTGGGGGGGGGGGGCTCCCATTCAGGCCTATGTCTGGGGACGGCGATGCGGCAGCTATGGACCCTGCAGCACCCTCTGATTTGGAGCCGGCTGAGCAACGCTCCGCACAAGCCCCTGCGGTCACTTTGGACCTCTTGCGGGCTCTTTTTGTGGAATTTATTCCTAAGGTTACTGATCCGGGCCCTGTGCTTGGCCCCACATGTCCTCCTCAGGCGAGGATTCAGATCATGAAGTCGCCTCGGTTGCCACGGGGACCCCCGTGGAACTCTCTGATGCGAATTGGTCCTCTCAGATACTGAAGAGGACCAGGGGGCCTCAGTGGCGCGCAACAAGGCAATTGTAGCGGCGCTAATTGCTGACATTCGCCAGGCTATGTGCCTTGCTCAGCCTGAGGAGGCGCAGACTTCCACTTATGTCTGTGGGTCTATGAAGCCTCCTAAGTCCCCTAGGGCTTTTCCCTATGTTCAATCACCTTCAGACGCGGAGGAGTCCGACTCGTTCCGTGTATCGGACCGCTTACAGTCGTTAATCGCGGCGATGTTAACGGAACAACGCGCGGTGACTCCGGGGGACCAGGAGAAGTCATAGACTCTCCTGGTTAAGCGTAGTCTCTCAAGGTGCCCCCAGGGGCACCGTTGGCTCCGCTGAAGTACTAGACTTAGGAGCGGACTCCTCCTGTACACCCCGGTTCGTGTCCCGGGCCTAGTCATTGGAATCCTTATTTAAGGTGTTTTTCTCGGGCGTTCTCCAGGTTTCACTGGCGTCCCCGAACACGCCTCGCAACGAGTCGGCCGAGGT
>BLSH010391642.1:350311-363324 GCA_018402905.1 Glandirana rugosa
TTCGTCTTCGGCGGTTCCCCGCAGGCGGTGGTTGGCTTGGTCTAGCCGCATGGTTCACGTGGCTCCGGTTAGCCCTCGCTGGTCCTAGTAACCTTATGGGAGGCGTCGATAGGACGCGTCTTGGGCTCCGTTCTCGAAGTCCCCTCCCTTCTCCATATAATTGGCTTTGACTGGGGTTCCTCGGTGGTCGCGCAGGCACCGCTGGCGGTTGCCTAGAGAACAAGACGTGTGCTTCCAGAGTTGGAACACTAACTTGGACCTGCGGTACTCCAGATGGAGACCACACGGGGTGAACGTCGTTTAGACCGCTTTGTGGAGGCCTACGTCCCTGGTAAGGGGGACCAGGTCACAGACCGCTGACTCTTTCAGGCGGACGGTCATTGGCCTCGGTGCACTTGGTACGCCGATCTGGTTCGGTTGGTGGCGGACGCCCCTTGGCGGCTTCTGCTTCGCGAAGACCTGCTGTCCCAAGGTCCCATCTTGCACCCTGCTTTACCCTCGCTGGCTTTGATGGCTTGGCTATTGAGGCCCAGGTATTGAGGGATTGGGGAGTCGCTGACTCTGTAATCCCTACTATGCTTATGGCACGTAAGTGCACTTCGCGCAAAATTTATCACAGGACCTGGAAAGCCTATATTGCATGGTGCGAAGCGGGGGGTTGGAACCCTCGCTCTTATTTGGTGTCCAGGGTGCTGACTTTTCTGCAACAGGCACTGGACAAGAGCCTGGCATTGAGTACGCTCAAGGGCCAGATTTCGGCCTTAGCGGTCCTTTTTCAGAGACCTTTGGCTTCCCATTCGCTGATCCGCACATTTGTACAGGGTGTACGTCATGTGGTTCCCCAGTTTCGGCCGCCTCTGGCGCCATGGGATTTGAATCTGGGGCTCTCTGTTTTACAGAAACCACCGTATGAGAAGATTATGGACATTCTCTTGTCCCTTTTGTCGCAGAAGGTTACCTTCTTAGTGGCTGTCACATCCGCGCGGTGGGTGTCGGAATTGGCTACCTTGTCCTGCAAGTCCCCGTACTTGATTCTTCATAATGACAAGGCGGTGTTGCGACTTCCACCTTCCTTTCTTCCGAAGGTGGTCTCTTCTTTTCATTTGAATGAGGATAGTGTCCTTCCTTCATTATGTCCTCACCCAAAACATCCTAAGGAATTTGAGTTACACTCTTTGGATGTGGTGAGGGCCCTGCGGGTTTGTTTGAGTGCTACAGCTTCCTTTCGGAAGTATGACTCGTTGTTTGTGTTACCCGGGGGCTCCAAACAGGGTTCGGCAGCCTCGTCTGCTACCATTTCCCTTTGAATTAGACAGACCGTGACCCATGCGTATGAGCTTCGGGGCAAGGTTCCCCCTTTTCCGGTCACAGCTCATTCCACCAGGTCGGTCAGCACCTCCTGGGCGTTCAGGCACCAGGCTTCGGTGTCTAAGGTGTGCAAAGCGGCCACTTGGGCCTCAGTGCACACGTTTACTAAGTTTTACTAAGTTGATGTGTCGGCATCTGCGGATGCTGCTTTTGGCCGCAAAGTTTTGCGAGCAGCGGTGTGAGTGCGTCTGGCACTCCCTGAGAGGGTTCTGTTTGGTACAGTTGTGGTTGTTGTTGTTTGCCCATCCCTCTAGTTTTTGGCACTGCTTTGGGACGTCCCCATGTGTCATTTAAGAAGAGCTGCATCTGTCAGTGAATGTAAGAGAAAAAGGGATTTTATTATAACTTACCGTAAAATCCTTTTCTCTGAGTTCACTGACAGACGCAGCTCCCACCCCTCTGGTTTTTTTTTTTGTTGCACTGCTTGTGACAAACTGAATGCTATTGGCCAGCAGGGGGTTTTATAGGCTCAGGTGAGGACGGCCCCCATGGGAGGGGCCAGCCTATCCCTGATGCTTTTGCATCTGTTTTGCCTAGTCACTCCTGATAGGACGACATAAAACCCCACGTGTCATTTAAGAAGAGCTGCGTCTGTCAGTGAACTCAGAGAAAAGGATTTTACGGTAAGTTATAATAAAATCCCTTTTTTTTCTTTATAAATTTTCGCCAAAATTTATACTGCTACATATCTTTTAAAATAAAAATAACCCAAATTAGTGTATATTATTTGGTCTTTGTGAAAGTTAAGCCCCGTACACACGGGACGACGATCGCATACAACAGGTCGTACTAATGACCGTTGTATGTGATATCGATCGTTCGTATGCGCGATTTGAACAGTCGAACATACGACAGTCGTACAAGGGAGTTGTATGAGCAGACTAGAAAACATGGTCGTACCAACAAGCTCTCATACGACCATTGTATCGTGTGTACAGAGCAGTTGGTACAACAAAGTTGTATTGTGCAAAACACGCATGCTCCAAAGTCAGGAATGGCTGGATGCTAATTACATGCACCTGAACGTTCTTCTGCGGTCGTACGATCGTGTAGTGCAGTCAGTATGCTACATACAACAGCCAACATACGATTTGACACGATCCTACGTACGATCATCGTCCCGTGTGTACGGGGCTTTAGAGAGTCTACAAGCTATGGTGTCAATCATTGAAAATGAATCACACCTGATATACTGACGGCCTATCTCGTTTCTTGAGACCCTAAGCCCGCGTTCACATGGGGCAATCCGAATTTGGCGCGACTTTGCTAGGACATTTGTAACGCGACTTCAGGCGACTTACAAAGTGACTCCATGCCAGGCGACTTTGCCTGTGGCCAATCGGAGAAGGGAGGGGGTTGCCTTCAATAATTCTTTTCTTTAAAAAACTGTAAAGTCGCTTCAATATAGATGGGGGATCCGACTTGGAGGTGACTTCTTTTGAGTTCTATGGGCACAAGTCGGATAGAAGTCGCCTTGAAGTCGTGCAGGAACCTTTTCTGAAGTCGGAGCAACTTCAGTAGTGTACATTAAGATGGCTCTCATTCATTTCAGTAGGATTTCAGATGTCAAGCGACTTGAGGCGATTTAAGTTGGATCTCAAGTCGCCCCTGTGTAAGCGGGCTCTAAGGCTGCATTCACACCTACATGACACGTTTTGAGCATATTTGAAGCGTTTTGTCACGCGTTTTGCAGCGTGGCATCAGGCGTTTGCAAATGCCGATGTCGTACTAATACGCGCGTTTGACGCTTTTCCATTGATTCTATGTCAATAGAAAGTGTCAGAAACGCTGTAATATGCCCGATTCGTGCAACAAAAATGCCTCCGGGAGTAGTTTGAGCCTAGGGCATTTGGCTTCAGGCGTGTTTAAGTGAAGATGTGAACCATCCATTTTTCCCCTCCAGTGTTTTGTAGCTTCATGCTTCAGGCATATTTGAGCTATGAAATGCTCAGGTGAGAATGGGCCCTAACAGGCCAGGAAAGTACAAATACCCCCCAAATGACCCCTTTTTGGAAAGTAGACATTCCAAGGTACTTAGTAAGAGGCAAGGCGAGTTTTTTCATGTTGTAATTTCTTCCCACAATTCTTTGCAAAATGAAGATTTTTTTTCACAAAACTGTCATATTAACAGGTTATTTCTCACACACAGCATATGCATACCACAAATTACATCCCAAAACACATTCTACTACTCCTCCTGAGTATGGCGATACCACATGTGTGAGACTTTTACACAGCCTGGCCACATAGAGAGGCCCAACATGCAGGGAGCACCAACAGGCATTCTAGGGATATAAATTATACAATGACGTGGCACTGTGGGGTACAGATGTGGCACTGATATGGCACAAATGGGGAACTGCTAGGCACTAATATGGCACTGCTGGGCACTGATATGGCACAGATTAGGGCATTGATATGGCACCGCTGGTCACTGATATGGCACCGCTGGGCACTGATATGACACCGCTGGGCACTGATATGGCACAAATGGGGCACTGCTAGGCATTAATATGGCACTGCTGGGCACTGATAATGCACAGATTGGGGCATTGATATGGCACCGCTGGTCACTGATATGGCACCGCTGGGCACTGATATGGCACAGATTGGGGCAGTGCTGGGCACTGATATGGCACCACTGGGCACTGATATGGCATGGATTGGGGCACTGATATGGCACTGATTGGGGTAGTAATATGGCATGGATTGGGGCACTGCAGGGCACGTATAAGGCACTGCTAGGCACTGAGATGGCACTGCTGGGCACTGATATGGCATGGCAGGGCACTGATATGACAAGGATTGGGGCACTGCTGGGCACTGATATGGCACCACTGGGTACTGATATGGCACCACTGGGCACGGATTGGGGCACTGCTGGGCACTGATATGGCACCGCTGGGCACTGATATGGCACAGATTGGGGCACTGATGTGGCACGGATTGGGGCACTAATATGGCATGGATTGGGGCACTGCTAAGCACTGATATGGTACCACTGGGCATGAATATGGCACTGCTGGGCACTGATATGGCACCGCTGGGCATGGATATGGCACTCCTGGGCATGGATTGTGGTACTGTAGGACACTGATAAACATGGATTGGGGCACTAATAGGCACGGATTGGGGCACTTCTGGGCACAGATTGGGGCACTGATCTGCACGGATTGGTGTTTTTCACGATGTTGGACTTTTAAGAGCACTAGCACTTTATATGTTAATTGTTATTTCGGCACATTTGCATTTTTGCACAGGATAACTAATTGCGCTGCTATTAACCATGGTGGTATAAGGGTTTTTCAGGTTTATATTACTCTGTTACTGCATTTATTGACATACTATAACTGGATATGTACAATGTGAGTGTATATCTACTTAGTTCTGATTTCATGATTCCTGTCTATTGCTTTTTGATAAATAAAACATTTGAAAAAAAATGTATTTGTTTGGTACTGATAAATATTATCTTATGTGATTTGCATCTAGCAAAAAGATCTCATTCACACAGGTCCATACACAGTAAAGACGCTGTTTATGTGGCCGGGAGGCTTTTGGAAGTGACAGCTATTGCATACAATGACAGGCTGCAGCTGTGCATTAGCAATTGCCCGTTCAAGCATTTCCATGCATACAGGGTGAATGTACATCCCTGGATGCAGATAGTGAGCAGCACTTGAATGTGCGGTTATTAACCTACAGCTGCAACCTGTCATTGATTTTTACAGATGGTTGTATGCAACACCCAGCACTTCCAGACACCTCCCAGCCTTCTTCATGCTGTACAGACCACTGCTGCATCCATGTGAATGAGCCCTAATAGGTGTATTGGAAGTGATTATTTATATATTGTATAATCACGGTAAAAAGAGGTCTTGAATTAGTGGTCCAGGTAGAAGCACCGGTGATTTATTGTAAAGTGCTCCCCACACCAAAATCATTTGAGAGCCCCTGCATGCAAGGCGTGAGAAAGCTAGCTGTTGCTAGACTAGACATATTTGTACGTATTGTGTGGGTAGGCTTCATTCACACTGCCACACCTACGTATGATGTTCTAAATGCAGAAGTAGTGATGTGAGAATTATAAACAACTTTAATCCCTTCATGATGGAGGGTTAAGCCCCGTGCACACGTTCCAAAAATCGGACAACAGATCTTCCGTTTTTTTTTCTGCTATTCTCAGATCGAGTCGGAAGAGTGTACTAAAGTCACGAAAATTCTTGTACGACAGAATAAAAATAATCTGAAGTGATGTCATGTGTTGTAGTGTATTTGTATTGTATTTTTGGATGACAACTGTACTGATTAAAGGAAAATCGTACGATCTGGTATTGTAAGAGAAACATTTTTGCGTTTGTCCAATCAAATGATATCGGATGAACTGTCATAAAAGCTCTGTACTAACGATCCGATTATTGTACGACTGTTTCAAGAGCGGGATTTTTTGTCCAATTCGGATCGTGTGTACGGGCCATTAGGCTGGGTTCGCACTATTGCGAATTGGATGCTCCGCATCCAATTCGCAATAGCAGGAGATTTTGACCGGCTCTCTATGGAGCCGGTTCACATATTTCTGCTGCCCCTCCGGTGTGAATTTGCACAGGAGCCCTGTGTGTTTTTTGGTCCACTTCAGGTCCGAATTCAGCCAAAAATTCAGGCTGAAATCGGACTTGAAACTGCTGGGAGCCGCATGCGAAGATAGTGTGAGCTCAGCCTAAAACAAATCCTAATGCCTGAACACAATTTTGTAACTTTGACATGCGTTGGTAAATCTGCTCATCACAACTTCTTTGCGTATCCAGGTGGGTTATATGTTATGCGTTTTTTTTTCAGGACAAATTGAGCTTTCATTTGGTGGTAAATGATAATGGATATCTCCTGATTTTTTTATTATTATCCACGGAAAGCTAAGCCAAGATAGTAAAACATTTTTAAAAAAATTTAGCTGAACATTTCTTGCTACTACCATAACCTACCACCAAAGAACAACCCAAAATAAATGATTCTGCTCCTGATGATCGCAGCAATACCACATACTGTATGCGTATGTTATTTATTGTTTGTACCTGCAGTACGGGCCAGAAACAATGGTGCACCTTTTGATTTTTTATCCTACCTAGAACAGACTGACTAACTAATCCAACTTTCAAAATTGCTTTTTTTTTAAATCCTACCTAAAATATACAGGCCCCGACCTTTGACCCTGAGATTATTTCTAACCCTGACACGGACCTAGATCAAACCTTGATCTAGTTTTTTTGTTTTCTTCTTTTTGTTCACACACTTGTTTATCTACATTTTTTCTCCTCTGGAAAGGAGAGAAAGATGCAATCTAGCTTTCTCAACATTCAGAGAAGAAAACACACACAGGGGCACGCTTTACAGTGGTTGATCACTGTGATAGCCAATCAGAGGCTATCACACTGGTCAGGTGATCAGGACCTGGGCTTTCCAGGTCCTGATCATTAGTATGGGACCTGGGGCTCTCGGTGAGAGCCCCGGTCTCTGTGCTGGGAGTGCACTGTGCAGAGCTCTCCCAGCACAAACACAGGTATGCGTATATGCGGCCTCACGGAAGAAGACTCACATCTGTGAGGCCACATACAGTATCTCACAAAAGTGAGTACACCCCTCACATTTTTGTAAATATTTTATTATAT
This sequence comes from Glandirana rugosa, assembly GCA_018402905.1. Taxonomy (NCBI): domain Eukaryota; kingdom Metazoa; phylum Chordata; class Amphibia; order Anura; family Ranidae; genus Glandirana; species Glandirana rugosa. Next base: position 357,343 of record BLSH010391642.1, read on the forward strand.
CTTTTCATGTGACAACAAGAAATTACACTTTGCTAAAATGTAAAGTAGTGAGTGTACAGCTTGTATAACAGTGTAAATTTGCTGTCCCCTCAAAATAACTCAACACACAGCCATTAATGTCTAAACCTCTGGCAACAAAAGTGAGTACATCCCTAAGTGAAAATGTCCAAACTGGGCCCAATTAGCCATTTTTTCCTCCCCCGTGTCAGTGACTCATTAGTGTTACAAGGTCCCAGGTGTGAATGGGGAGCAGGTGTGTTACAAATGTTGTTATTGCTCTCACTCTCTCATACTGGTCACTGGAAGTTCAACATGGCACCTCATGACAAAGAACTCTCTGAGGATCTGAAAAAAAGAATTGTTGTTCTTCATAAAGATAGCCTAGGTTATAAGAAGATTGCCAAGACCCTGAAACTGAGCTGCAGCATGGTGGCCGAGACCATACAGCGGTTTAACAGGACAGGTTCCACTCAGAACAGGCCACACCATAGATGACCAAAGAGGTTGAGTGCACATGTTCATCGTCATATTCAGAGGTTGTCTTTGGGAAATAGATGTATGAGTGCTTCCAGCATTGCTGGAGAGTTTGAAGGGGTGGGGGGTCAGCCTGTGAGTGCTCAGACCATATACCGCACACTGCATCAAATTGGTCTGCATGGCTGTCGTCCCAGAAAGAAGCCTCTTCTAAAGATGATGCACATGAAAGCCCGCAAATAGTTTGCTGAAGACAAGCAGACTAAGGACATGAATTACTGGAACCATGTCCTGTGGTCTGATGAGATCAAGATAAACGTATTTGGTTCAGATTGTGCCAAGCGTGTGTGGTGGCAAACCAGGTGAGGAGTACAAAGCCAAACATGGTGGTGGGAGTGTCATGGTCTGGGGCTGCATGAGTGCTGCTGGCACTGGGGAGCTACAGTTCATTGAAGGAACCATGAATGCCAACATGTACTGTGACATAATGAAGCAGAACATGATCCCTTCCCTTCGGAGACTGGGCCACAGGGCAGTATTCCAACATTATAACGACCCCAAACACACCTCCAAGATGACCACTGCCTTGCTAAAGAAGCTGAGGGTAAAAGTGATGGACTGATCAAGCATGTCTCCAGACCTAAGCCCTATTTAGCATCCGTGGGGCATCCTCAACAGAAGACAGAGGAGTGCAAGGTCTCTAACATCCACCAGCTCTGTGAGGTCGTCATGGAGGAGTGGAAGAGGGCTCCAGTGGCAACCTTTGAAGCTCTGGTGAACTCCATGCCCAAGAGGGTTAAAGCAGTGCTGGAAAAGAATGGTGGCCACACAAAATATTGAAACTTTGGGCCCAATTTGGATATTTTCACTTAGGGGTGTACTCAGTTTTGTTGGCAACGGTTTAGACATTAATGGCTGTGTGTTGAGTTATTTTGAGGGGACAGCAAATTTACACTGTTATACAAGCTGTACACTCACTACTTTACGTTGTAGCAAAGTGTAATTTCTTCATTGTTGTCACATGAAAAGATAGAATAAAATATTTACAAAAAATGTGAGGGGTGTACTCACTTTTGTGATATACTGTATATGTGTACAGTGGTTATGCATCCCGGATCCCTTTTTCCTGTATTTAGATGTTCCTTCTTTAAATCAGATTTAGCCACATTTGGATATGTTTACAGGCGTTTAGCCATGTTTAGAGTGTCTAATCAGATCCTGGATGCACAGAATTCCACTTCATCTACAGTAAATAGCTAAACTGACTGCACCTAAACACAAGTCAGTGAGAATGACACCATTCACAATCATTACATGTATTTACTACTCATATGCCTTTAGAAATGTCCTTTACATGCATGATAGTGCCATTTTGAGAAAGGCCACAGGCGACCAGCGGGAACAAAATCACAGGATTCTTTCCAGCAGCAATCCTGCTTGCACACACTCTGTGCAAACAGCAGCAGGTGTCAGATTGTACTGTGTACAAATCAATGGTTGGTGCTACCATTATTCGCACATAACCACTCATCTTAGTGGTTACATGCTAATGGAGCCTCCAACTGACCCTGGGCGCAGTCATTGTGTATCCAAGGACGTCCTTTGTGCAGAGTTCTGGCCACACACAATCTGATTGCAGCTAATCAGACAGTGTGCATGCAGCCATAGCACAGAGAAGTGGTGGTCAGCTTTCATTATATGGGCGGCCTCAAATGCAACCCTTGACATAATCAATGGGCCACTCATAAAATTCAGTGAATGTTCAGTGTCAGAGATAGCAGACATACAACAGGATATAGTCTAGTCTATAAGACTATGGACATGATATAAGAGATGGTCAAAGACTGCAGACATGGTGCAGGAAATGGTGGAACTGCAAATATGATTTAAAAAGGACGGTAAGAGACTGCAAACATGTTATGAGAGATGGTCAGAGACTACAGACATGATATGAGAGATGGCCATAGACTCCAGGCATGCTATGAGAGATGGGCAGAGACTACAGACATGATATGAGAGCTGGTCATAGACTCCAGGCATGCTATGAGAGATGGTCAGAGACTGCGGACATGACATGACAGATGGTCAGAGACCATAAACATGATATGAGAGATGGTCAGAGACTGTGAATATAATATGAGAGATGGTCAGATACTGTAGACATGATATGAGAGATGGTCAGTGAATATGGACATGATATGAAAGATGGTTAGAGACTGTAAACATGATATGAGAGATGGTCGATGAATATGGACATGATATGAGAGATGGTCAGAGACTGTGAACATAATATGAGAGATGGTCAGAGACTGCAGACATGATATGAGAGATGGTCAGTGAATATGGATATGATTTGAGTGATGTTCAGAGACTGCAGACATGATATGAGAGATGGTCAGAAACTGTGAACATGATATGAGAGATGGTCAGAGACTGTGAACATGATATGAGAGATGGTCAAAGACCATGAACATGATAAGAGAGATGGTCAGAGACTGCAGACATGATATGAGAGATGGCCAGAGTCTGCGGACATGATATGAGAGATGGTCAGAGACTGTGAACATGATATGAGAGATGGTCAGAGACCATGAACATGATAAGAGACATGGTCAGAGACCATGAACATGATAAGAGAGATGGTCAGAGACTGCAAACATGATATGAGAGATGGTCAGACACTGCGAACATTATATGAAGAAGATCAGAGACTGCAAACATGATATGAGAGATGGTCAGAGAGTGCAGACATGATACGAGAGATGGTCAGAGACTACAGACATGATAGGAGAGATGGTCAGAGACTACGAACATGATATGAGAGATGGTCAGAGACTGTGGACATGATATTAAAGATGATCAGAGACTGTGGACATGATATGATAGATGTTTAGAGACTGCAGACATGATATGAGGGATGTTCAGAGACTGCAGACATGATATGGGAGAGAATGTGAACATGATATAAGAGATGGTTAAAGACTGCAGGCATGATACAAAAGATGGTCAGAGACTGCAGACATTTTACAAGAGATGGTTAAAGACTGCAGACTGGGGCCAATGTGTGAAAGGGCACCAGGGGTGTAGTTAAATGCAGAAAACTATGCGCCCCTGGCTGCCCACGTGAATGTAGCTGTAATTCTAGAGAAATAGGTAAAAGATTTGATACAAAGGGAAAAGAAACCACAAATTCAAGGGAAAAAGTCTTTTAGCAGAAGACATTTAAAAATGTTGCAGCCGGGCATGTCTGTCTGTTCTTAGGGTAACAATACACGTCTAATGCAGTCTAGTTAATACACACAATACAATAAAAGAGAAAATCTCTTTACTTACCAGTAATGTGAACTTCCACCCTCAATATCATCAAGCATATGGTAGCAGATACAGTAAGCAGCATATAGTAAGAATGATCTAACAGAACGTGGTAAAGGAGCCGCAGACAGAAGTCAGCTAACATGTCTCCTGTGTATATCTAGTAGTGGAGACGCAGGCTCCTCCTATGTACAACTTCCTACATGTCATATCAACTTACACTACCACCATGCTTTCCTCTCCTCACTGTACGATTTATAGCAGCATGGAAATTACCATGTTTACAGAACAGTGATCAGAAAATAGATGTTCTTTATTTCTAGGTGTTTTAAGTGTGGCTCGTCATTCCCTGGCTGTGAAGGCATTGCTCCACATTTTCTATCCTAAGGTCCTTTCACACGGTCGCTCCGATCAGAGCCGCCTGTCAGTTTTTTAGGTGGACCTGAGCAGAATCTGCATGTTAGAACATGGGTGGCGGACAGATATAAATGGCATCCATTTTCTTCTTATTACAATGTCCATCTAGATTAAGGTGACCAAATTTTTAAAATGAAATCCGGGGACGTATTTTTTTCATTGGCAAATGGTACACTATTTTATAAAAATATTTTCCTCAAATTATACATGCAGTCAGTGGCGTAGCGTGGGTTGCCAGTGCCCGGGGCAAGGCTGGAAATTTGTGCCCTCTAACCTGCAGACTTTTAGCACTCTGAGTCCCTCAGTACTGACCGACCTGATTCCTACACTGACCACTACACTAACCTACCTGATTCTTACACTGACCTACCTGACCACTGCACTAACCTACCTGATTCCTACACTGACCACTACACTAACCTACCTGATTCTTATACTGACCACTGCACTGACCTACCTGATTCCTACACTGACCACTACACTAACCTATTTGATTCGTACACCGATCTACCTGATTCCTACTCTGACCTACCTGACCACTACACTAATCTTCCCGATTCCTAAACTGACCACTACACTAACTTACTTGATTCCTACACTGACCTACCTGACCACTACACTGACCCACCTGATTCCTAAACTTGCCACTACACTACCTGATTTCTACACTGTCCACTACACTGACCTATCTGATTCCTATATTGATCTACCTGACCACTACATATACCTACCTGATTCCTACACTGACCACTACACTGACCCACCTGATTCCTACACTGTCCACTACACTAACCCACCTGTTTCCTACACTGTCCACTACACTCACCTTCCTGATTCCTACACTGCCCTACCTGATTCCTACACTGCCCTACCTGACCACTACATTAACCTACCTGATTGCTACACTATGCATTACACTGACCTACCTGGTTCCTACACTGACCTACTTGACCACTAAACTAACCTACCTGATTCCTATACTGTCCACTACACTGACCCACCTGATTCCTACACTGACCTGCATGACCGCTACACTAACCTACCTGATTCCTACACTGTCCACTACACTGACTTACCTGATACTCACACTGACCTAGCCGATTCCTACACTGACCTACACTGACCTACCTGATCCCTACACTGACCACTACACTGACCCACTTGATTCCTACACTGTCCACTACAAAGCCCTACCTGATTCCTGCACTGTCCACTTCACTGACCTACCTGATTCCTACACTGACCACTAAACTGACCTACTTGGTTCCTACACTGAACACAACACTAACCTACCCGATTCCTACACTCACTTACACTGAAAACTACACTAACCTACCTGATTCCTACACTGTCTACTACACTAACCTACCTGATTCCTATACTGACCACTACACTGACCTACCTGATCCCTACACTGACCTACCTGATTCTACTGACCTACCTGGTCCCCACACTGACCACTACACTGGTCTACCTGATTCCTACTTCCTGCACTTCTCACACTCCATCCCCCACACCCATGTACAGTGTAAACCGGTTGATGTTGCTCACCTCTCCTTAGCCTCCATGATCAACCATCAGAGCAGGGCTCTCCCCAGTACCGGGTGCTGTTCTGCAGTCCCTCCACTCAGCCTCTCCTCAGTATCCCCTGCCGAGAGCTCCTCCAACAGTCGGAGTACATTCTTCGCCGCCCCTTCCCCTCTGCTGTTCTCACACACATGGGCCACCCACACCAGAGGGATAATGGGGACAGGCTGGGCAGGGGGGGGGGGGGGGGGG
>BLSH010391642.1:386448-399933 GCA_018402905.1 Glandirana rugosa
CTAAGGATTACAATTCATCTTTCTTCACCACCAACTTTGCACAGGATAAAGTTACTGGTGTCACTAGGGACCACAAGGGTGCTCATCAGCACCATCACAGTTTATTGAGATCTACAAATAGTCTGCTGTGGTAGGAGATGGAACTTGTATTTTTCTTATTTAAAGAGCACTCTGAATGAATGACGCGGATGTGCAGATTGTGTGTTGCCAAAATGTAATAGTGCCTCATCACCTCCTCTTATACTCACCTCCAAGACTTCTTCCGAGCCTCTCCCATCCTCTGGAACTCCCTACCCTAATCAGTCAGAATGTCCACAAATCTATCCACCTTCAAGCGATCCCTGAAAACTTTTCTCTTCAGGGAAGCCTATCCTGCCACCACCACCTAACAACTACACTCCTTATTTTCTCAATCAGCTCATCCCCCGCAGTTTACTGCCCTTTCGTATCATTCAACCCTCCCTCTTAGATTGTAAGCTCTAACGAGCAGGGCCTCTGTTACCTCCTGTATTGAATTGTATTGTAATTGTACTGTCTGCCCTAATATTGTAAAGCGCTGCGCAAACTGTCGGCGCTATATAAATCCTGTATAATAATAATAGTGGGTACAGGGAGGGGGCTCTAGTGATGGGTATATAGGAGCATGTTCCATGTTACAAACTAAATATGGGTGTAACATGTAAAAGGGTCCTAAAGGTGAACCTGATTTTTAACACACATGAGGCCAATGACAAGAAGCAGTTAAAGTGGTTGCAAACCTCAGACATGAAATACGAACAAAGCATATCCTTCTATAGTGTGTATAGTTAAGAGCATTAAATGCATTTTCTGTCTGTTGCTTAATTACTCTGCTATCTGCATGACTCACTTCTGATATGTTTTCCTGACACCAAGAGAAAAATGGTGACGGGGAGGGACCTGCAGCTGACTGATAGTCTCAGCTCTGCTCCTGTGTGCTGTGTGAAGGGAGTGTGTCTCTTCACTCTAACCAACTCTCAGAGATTCTTTCACTGAGCTATGCAGAACGTAACTGCAGCTCTCCACCCCCTTTTTTCTGAGATCTTAAACAAGCTTTATAATTCTGCACTTTAACAAACATAGAGAATAGAGTGCTGCAGATGAACAGGTACAACGTATGTAGGAGGATTTATGTAATCTATGTGTATCACCTTAGGCCAGTCACTTCATTGGGTATATGGAAGGGTTTACAACCACTCTAAATACTGTATCTTAGTAGCAAAGAAAGTTAATCAGTTGTGATTCTCTAGTATCAATCTTCTAAGTACATGGATATCATGTAGTAAATGTTGCCAATAACATAATAAACTATAAAAAAAAAAAAAAAAAAATATATATATATATATATATATATATATATATATATATATATATACCCTCAATACAGATGATCAATCCAGAGGAACATGAAACTAAATGCTATGCATTATGATATTGTCCGACACTGGATATCACTGTACAAGTCATACATGTACTGTATGTAGGCGTCCCTAAATGTTCTGTGTTCATATGTCAATCCTCTTCTAGGTATACATTATCATGCACAGCCCAAAAAAGGTATGAAGGAAATAGAAGACCAAACAATCTGAATGAATATTACGTTTATTCCATACCGCAGACAGGAACATGCAGACGCGTTTCGGCCGATGGCCTTGTTCACAGCATGTTCACATAAGGAATAAGACACACATATATACTAAATAAAGTGCATACAAAACCAGTCAAATGCAATAGATCAATTAGTCCATCAATTAATCTGGAGTTACCTTTGAGTTACCTTTGACTTCCAGGATTTGATTATCAAATCTGCATTGGATAATCTTTAATCAGAAACTACAGGTGGGCAGCATGGTATCACTGTGGTTAATTTGAATACTAGCAATCGCTATTTTTACCCAGTTAATGCACGCAATGGTACCATTGAACTGTATAAGACCCTTGTGGAGTGAGATTTGAGGTCACTAAAAGATAAAGTCAATGCCTCTCCTCATACCAGAAAGGACAATTTGACTAAATCTGAGAGAGTTGCAATGAAAAGTCTTACATCTCGTTCCAATATCATTATCAGGGAGGCTGACAAGGGTGGAGCAGTTGTTATCCTGGATTTGGAACAATATAAGGCCAAGGCTTTGCGTCAACTAAATGACATGTCTACATATCGTAGGCTTTTGGCAAATCCTACCTCTGATTTCAGGAAGCAACTGTTCCATCATGTTGATACAGGTAAAGATATGGGGATCCTGTTAGAAAAAGACTGTGCAAGGGTTAATTGCATGTGGGTGTGTCTTCCCCTAAGTCCTGGATGAGCAGCTCTATTTAAACGTCCTGTTCCTGTCAGCAAGTGCTGTCCGTTCTACAACGTTGGAGTGTATCTGGAGAGCTACCTATCCTTTGAATCTGTATCCTGACCTGTTCCTGAGACCCGGCTTGTTTGACCTTGATTGACTTCCGCCTGCACCGACCCCCAGCTTGCCCCACGACCATTCTTCTGCCTGACCCCTTTGTACCTCGCTGCCTGCTTGTTAACGACCCTGCCTGCACCTGACGACCCTTTTGCCTGATCCTTCTGTACCGCTTGCCAGCCAGTTGCCGACCTCAGCCTGCCTCACTACTCTACACCTGCACGAGCCTCTGACGGACCTATCTTGCCACCAGTGTTCCAGTCCAGCCCTCGTGCCCCTCTGTGCTCTGGAACCCTCTGTCTGCTCTATCAGGGGTTCCCGAACCAGGGTCGTAAGAGTGGTTGCTTCCTGCACAAGACAGACTCCTCCATCAGGTGCGTGACAGATCCTATTATTGAAAGTGGCAGAGTATCTTATTATTGACGATCCAATTATCCCAGTTTTCCATCATCTCCCTAAAATACATAAGACACGATTGTGGGGCGCCCGATTGTTGCGGGCATAGGTTCCCTTTTGGAGAGTCTGGGATATTGGATCGATCAACACCTTCAACCACTTGTGGTCAGAATACCTGGCTACATTAAGGATACCTCTGCTGTTTTGTCTAACAAACAACATGTAAAATGGGATACTGACAGTGGCATATCATCCATGGGTGCAAGGTGTTCGCTGAACACAAGCCCCGAGGGGTGGGGGGGCCCACAGTGCTCTGACCAACACTGCACATAAGGATGATCTGTCCGTGGTTGACAGCCAGGGATTATCGGTGCGGTGTGGGTTTGCACACGGGCCCACTAATTTCATGATACGCCCATGGATACTGACAATATTTGGATTACCATGGATGTCAATACCCTTTATTCATGCATCCCCCATCATCTGGCACTAGAGGCTCTTAAGTTTCATTTACAATGTTACAGTAATTACAGCAGTGACCTTAAAGAATTTATTCTCTTAGGCACTGAGTTTTTGTTGAAACAGATTTATTTTATGTTCGACAATACTTTCTATTTGCAATGCACCAGTGCCTCTATGGGAGCTAGGTTCTGTTCTTCCTTGGCCAATCTATATATGGGCTGGTGGGAGGAGAGATTCCTTTTTGCCATTAATAATCCCTATATCAATCGAATCGTTTGGTTTGGTTTGGTTGTTTATATAGACGATTTGTTGCTGGTGTGCAGAGGGTCACAGACAGACATTGCCCATTTCCTCAATTATGTCAATGACAATCCCCTTAATTTGGTTTTCAGCCATGAGGAGAATGAAACTAATATTAATTTTCTTGACTTTATGCTAACAGATGACAGCGAGTCTGGATTGGTAACATCCTGTAAGTACCGCAAACCTTGTTCTGGCAATTCACTCCTGATGGCCAGTAGCTGCCATCCATCACATACCATCAGGTCAATACCAGTTGGAGAGTTTATCAGAGCGAAACGTAACTGCTCTACAGCAGAGGCTTACAGGAATGAATCTTCCATTACTACATCCAGATTACAAGCACGGGGATACAATGACAGACAAAAAGAGAGGGCTATTCACATAGCTGCAAAGAAAGATAGGAACACTCTACTTTATAATTCCTACAATAAGAAAAATAAAGGTAGAGATAGTCAGATTACCAACAGAACTAATAACCCTCTCACCTTTGTAACTACGTATTCTTTGGAATATAACCAGATTGTCACTATCATTCGCGTCATCTTCCCATACTTAGTACAGATAGAGATCTGGATCCAATCATCAGTAGGGGTTGCAGATTCTCTAGCAGACGAGCTGCAACTTTGGTAAATCTTCTCTCCCTCATTGCAACGGTTCATATGTTTGCGGTAAAAAGACTTGTAGATTTTGCAATATTCACACTAAGAAGCCAGGAGTTGTCCACTCGTGTTCTAATAACAAAACGTTTTACAAACGAGACCATATTAACTGTGGATCAGAATATGTGGTGTACAGCATTGAATGCACCAAATGTCATTTACAGTACATTGGCTGTACTATTAGACCTCTGAGAGTAGGCATCAGTGAACACTTCCATGGGGTATCTTATAATACAGATAGAGGCCTCTCAAATGCCTCCAATCATTTTAAACATTTCCAACATGGGAACATGTCGTCCTTCACTTTTTATGGATTAGAAAAAATCAAAAAATCACTCCGTGGTGGCAATATCCATCACAGACTACTGGAGAGTGTGGTGTGTTGGATTTATCACCTCAATACCAGATTTCCCCATGGAATGAATTTTTGCTATGATATGGACCTCTGTTTACATTGATTCCATGTTTATTTGTTTGCTTATTTTTTCATTTATTCATCATTGTGACATGAGTCTATACATTCTGGACTCTCCAAAGCTATGCGCACATTTGTACTTTCATTTATCTCTTTTTCTTTTTTCACATGTTTTTTTGAACTTTTTTGCATTATATTATTGTGTTTTCTCATCTTTTTAAATTTTACAAACCACTCAGATCAAGCTATGTCTATTCTATTGCAGCTTATTGAAGTCTTGGACTATGTTGTATTTTTGACAAGATGTTACTCCATGCCCAGCTCTAATTGATGGACTAATTGATCTATTGCATTTGACTGGTTTTTATGCACTTAATTTAGTATATATGTGTATCTTATTCCTTATGTGAACATGCTGTGAACAAGGCCATCGGCCGAAATGCGTCTGCGCGTTCCTGTCTGCGGTATGGAATAAACTTAATATTCATTCAGATTGTTTGGTCGGTGTGCCGGCTCTTCTATTTTCTTCATACCTTGTCTTTGGATGATGGAGGAGCATCCTGGGCCAGAGCACCTGATCTGGATGTGCACAATCCACTTGGAATGAGTTCAGTCTCTGGAGTTCAGAGCGGTGTATCTGGTGCTGACAGCCCAAAAAAGGTATCAATATGTGCCACATAAGGGGTCTTATGTCAGAGATGCAGTGATACAGGGATGCTGTAAAGTGGCATTTGTAGTTAGCTGTGTTTTAGATCACTCATTTGTTGCAACAGTCGCAGAATAACTTGTCCAACTGCAATTTGGTCACTAGCAGAATTGTTGTGTCGCTGCACTGGCTGCTTGTCATCTCTGCACTCAGACTCGTGGTAAGGCATCATCTGTACTCAACCAAATCATGCCCAGTCTTGGCTGGTTCCCTAGGCTCCCTGAGGTGCAATGGGTATGGGTTTCTTCCCAAGGCCATCTAGAGAAACAATTTTGGCATGCTATATGCCAGGATGAAGTTCCTCCTGTGTGCGTTCCAAGATTGAGACACCAGAAGCAGAGCAATGAAGGGGAATGCGGACATTGCATCACTGCAGGAGAGTACCTTGCACCAGTGACGTGCAGTCAGGGGAGGCAGGTGAGACAGATCGAGCTTTGAGTGTCGTAACTCGGTGACCTGGGATCACAGATTTGGGGGGTCAGTAGCCGAAGTCCTACCCCACCACCGGTCAAAATGTAGGGCTCCTTGCACCTATGGTTCCAGAGATATGGGGCTCCTTGTGCAGCCCGTCAGAAGCTACATACAGCACGGCCAGTTAAAATACAAGCTGGCTCACGCTGTTTGCAGCAGACTGAAAGGATGAGCTTTGACTTCTTGTCAGAGGCACTGAGCTCAATGGACAGCTTGGAGCTTTGGACCAACCATTGGTCCAAGCTGTCCAATGAAAATTCTGCAGTGCTGCAGTCTCATAGAAGGGGTCATGTGTCTAAAAGGCACATGCTCCCTTCCAGCCCAGCCCTCTTAACTACAAGGAAAAAACATGAGTTTATGTGTATAAGGTTTACCCATAATCCCATGTTTTTCTCACACAGTTAAGAGGGAGAATCTTCTGCTGTTGGAAAGGTACTTTTTAATCAAGCTAAATCATATATTATTATGCTATATGTTATAACATAATCATTTATTATTTATCTATTTACTGTGAAATTACTGGTTGGAGGTTATAACTTCAAACTTCAGTAATTTGTCCGTTAAGCCACCTGCTTGAGTACAGTTTTATACAGTAGGGCTTATTTTCTGCTGTCTATTACCATATGCTATGGATCATATGCATCATAGGCTAGTGGTTCTACTCCAATAAACTGTGATGGAGTAGGGGGAACTTGCCTTTTATTTCTTTTACACTAAGCAAATGAGTGTTTGTAACACCTGAGGAGCATGGTATTAACCACCATCCTGATCTGTGGGAAGGGCCTGTTGCACAAGGGGAAAGGGAGGGGTTTGGTAGATAATAGTTTTCTGTATAGTTAGTTCAACACTTGAGCCTGGGTATGTCCAATAGGCTCTGTTTTGTACCAATTTCAACCAATAAACAGAATTAGAAAAAAAAAATTCTTAAAGGCACCATGCTCCCCCTTTTTTTTATATAAATAGAAGAGAGCTTGGGGGGGTTGCAGCATGCCAATAATGTCAGGCTTCAATTATTAAGCCCCCTAGTCCATTCTTTGCAAATCAAGAGTGTTTACTGCCCTCTGCACCACACTGCACCTACCTAACACTGTGATAACAGTAAACCAGTCAATTGGAGAGGGTGAACCTCCCTAACGAAAGCACAGAAAGCAATACAATCCTGACAGCTGTTCTAGTCCTTCTTCACTCTCCAAAACTAAAAAAAAAATGTTGCATTTAGTTATAGTTTAACCACATCAGAGCAGTTACTGCTTTTTTTCCCAGGGGCAATGTACAGCATGCTGCAGATCAAAGTAAGCTCCTGAGCGTGCTGCATCCTTTGTTACAAAAGCAACCCCCCCCCCCCAATCATGTTGGCTTTGTTCCACATCTGGCAAATCTGGTTGTTTTCATGCCAGGATTAGTACATTTATACAAAACAAAAAAAGAGATTCCCTGTGCTTAGTGTACTAATTAAAAATATGTGACAACAGCAACACAAAGAACTGAATACTAGATATCAAAACATACTTCTCACTAAATAGGTGTGCTGTCACTGTGTTATTCATACGAATGTAGATACAACAACAATGTAGTATTAATGAAATTAGTGCACAAATATGAAGTTAATTAAAAATAAAAACAATCAAAGATCAATAAAAGGTCCATATACAGTATGTGAAATAGAGTACAAAAAGTACAAACTTCAAAGAATGGAGTATTCAACCTCCTGGTCTGGCCAATTACTGAGATGAAAATAAAATGTCTCCTAAGGCACCGTTAGGGAGTAAACAGGGTTACTTCTTAGACAAAAACTATGGCAAGGGAAAAGGAAAAAGACGAGAGGGTGCTGAGAAGGGAGAAGGAAACAATCCATTAAAAAGAAAATATGCAACTCTGATGGAAATTTTAACCTTAGTGGAGTGGAATTAACCAAATCTGAACTCAGTAGACGGATTAAAGGGTTGAAATTGGCCCCTAAATGCTCACTCAGTAAATTTGAAACATGTATTGATGTTCAGAAATACATCAGAAAATGAAATATTTTTCTAATTTAATCCTGTTGTGAAGAATAAGAGTAGGAGACCAGACACTTGTGGATTGTCCACTCGCGTCTCAGTAATGTCTCTTTGCTCAATCCTCCTGGGACTTTACCAGCCAACATTTCAGTCTTTAGGATGGTGTCAAAAGGCTATATGATATGAACAATTTAGTGATCCGCACTGTTTATAAGGGGGTGGTACAGTTCTCTTCAAGATGGAGGACTATTCGAATGGGATGAGTAATATTCTTGCAGATATACATATATATATATATATATATATATATATATATATATATACCTATAAGTCCTTGCTGAAAGAACCCACATTTACACATTAAAACACCGCTTGAAAAAAAATCATGCAAACCAGATATATCACTGGTATTTTGGATAAAAAAAAACAAAAATGTTTTTTACTTCCTTCAGTTCTCAGGATTACAATTATATAATGTTTGACCAAGGGTCACAAGAAATTGGAGAAGCCCCCAAGATGCCCCATTGTGAGCGATATTGACTCAATGACTTCCCACATGGTAATATATAGATTACTTCTTATAATCTTTAGTTAAGTAAACATCATCATATCAGAAAGATTCCACACAGATTATTAATGAGTTGGGTCAATTAAAATGTGGAGACAATATTTTATTAGTGACATTTAGCTGACATTTTGTAGTGATATTAGTTGATAGGGATGAACTGTTAGGCCCGAGCATGAGTTCAGGCTGAACATTTGCCTGTTCGGCCTTTCGCTGAACACCCGAATTTGCAGGGTGTTCGCTGCGACAAACACCCTGCAATGCACTGAGCGCCACACCCGAAAAATAGAAAAATGTCAAAAATGGTCTGCCTCCATTGGAGGCTACCCACCATATGTGCTCTCTGTGCTTTGACAGCTCTTGTATAGGCAAGGGCAGGGCCACCCGGTTATTTCACCTGGTGGCCCCGTCCCCTTCCGGCGGCATGTGCCGTCAGAAGGGGCGGGGCCACCGGGTGATGTGACTGGATATCCCCGCCCTTGCCTATATAAGAACTGTCAAAGTACAGAGGGTGCATACGGCGGGTAGCCTCCAATGGAGGCTGAGCGTTTTTGACATTTTTCTATTTTTAGGGTCCAGCGGGCAGTGTGATTGACAGTGGATTACATCGCAGGACACATTTTACATTTTTTTTCTAAAGGGTTTGTTAAAAACTGTCTCTTGTGGTTTTTCATTTTTGACAATTTTTTGGTGAATGGGTAGGGGTAGAATGTAACCGATACCCATTCACAAAGGGGGGCTGGGATCTTGGGGTCACCTTGTTAAAGGGGGCTTCCAGATTCCGATAAGCCCCCCACCCGCAGACCTTGACAACCACAGCCCAGAGTTGTTGGGAAATACAGTGCAGACAGTGTACAGTATATAGTACAGTGCAGACAGTGTACAGTATATAATACAGTGCAGACAATGTACATCATATAATACAGTGCAGACAGTGTACAGTATATAATATAGTGCAATGGGTGTACAGTATATAATACAGTGCAGACGGTGTACAGTACATAATATAGTGCAGACAGTCTACAGTATATAATACAGTGCAGGCAGTGTACAGTATATAATACAGTGCAGACAGAGTACAGTATATAGGACAGTGCAGACCGTGTACAGTATATAATATAGTACAGACAGTGTACAGTATATAATAAGGTGCAGACAGTGTACAGTTTATAGTACAGTGCAGATGGTGTACAGTATATAATACAGTGCAGACTGTGTACAGTATATAGTACAGTGTAGACTGTGTACGGTATATCATATAGCGCAGACAGTGTACAGCATATAATACAGTGCAGGCAGTGTACAGTATATAATACAGTGAAGGCGGTGTACAGTATATAATACAGTGCAGATGGTGTACACAGTATATAATACAGTGTGTATAATATATGATTCAGTGCAAACAGTGTACAGTATATAGCACAGTGCAGATGGTGTACAGTATATAATATAGTGCATACAGTGTACAGTATATAGTACAGTGCAGACAGTGTACAGTATATAATACAGTGCAGACGGTGTACAGTATTTAATCCAGCACAGAGAGTGTACAGTATATGGTACAGTGCAGACGGTGTACAGTATATAATGCAGAACAGGCGGTGTACAGTATATAATACAGTGCAGACAGTGTACAGTATATATTACAGTGCAGATGGTGTACACAGTATATAATGCAGTGTGTACAGTATATAATCCAGTGCAGAGAATGAACAGTATATGGTACAATGCAGACGGTGTACAGTTTATAATACAGTGCAGTCGGTGTACAGCATATAATGCAGTGCAGGTGGTGTACAGTATGTAGCCATGTTCTCCCTTGAGAGTGGCTTTTAGTAGTGGTTCACATGATAGCTGACCTCAATCGCACCATATATCACACATCCGGAGTCACTGACCAGACCAGCTCTTATTTTTGTTGTTTTATTTGGGGAAATAACTTGGGTGGAGATAAGGGGTAACTGTGGGATGCTTAAAGAATTATGGTACAAGGATTCCATATACAAGCCTGTATATGCACACTTCACTGCAGACTCTCCCTCTGAAGACTATTGCTCCTCTCAACTCTCCAGCACTTCACTTACTGACAGTTTCTCTTACAATCCTCACACTACACAGAACTCACAGCGTTGGACTTCTTTGCTTCTCTCCAGCTCAGAACTTAGTTTCCATCCCGAAAGGAAATTTATCAGTCTTCTCTATACCTTCCTCTTCACTGCGGCTAGCACGTGGCAAGGCGTACCCTGTTTCAACAAGACCTCAGGAACACCCATTACAGGCCAGGGATCATGGGCCCCTGAATGTGCAGTAAAGTGCTTTAGTGCTAACCGGGCCTTTGACGGACTACAACTCCCAGCCCATCCTCTTCCAGGTCTCATCAACCTGCTCTCTGGTAGTGACTCTCCTCTCCAATTGCCTGGCTCCCAAGGCTCCCACAGACTGTCCACCATTCCTTTCTCAGCCTGTTCCAACACTCTCTCCTCCAGTCCCAGGGAATGTCACTCACCGCACCAGTGGATACTTTAAAGTCTCTCACTCCTCCTGTAGCACCTCCGCTGTTCTCCTGTTCCTCCTGTTCCGCTCCAGGAATCACTCTCCTTCCTGGCTGCACCTGAACCCCCAGGCCCCAAGGTCACCCTCCCCATACTGAGGGGGACCTCCTGAGTAGGGACCTGCACCACAGCGCCTCTGATACATCTCCAGACTTCCACCTGACACTACAACTCCCAGATTGGGCTGACTCTGAGTATTTAAGGAGGCCTGCCCCTGCCAACCCTGCTTGGGGATTGGTCAGGGCTCATTAGAATACTCCAGATGGCTCCACCCATCTCCCAGCTCTGTGACCAGAAAACCTTCTCCAGGTTTCTAGAAAGAACTGGGAGGTTCTGGTGACCTCATCTGTTAAGTCCACCCAATCCTCCCTGAGCCTCTCCTCCCAGCCCAGCTCAAAACATCCAGGCCTGCACATTTACCTCTCCTAGCCAAAACCCTGCTAGAAAATGCACCTATACCATGGGGGTGCTACAAGTATATAATACGGTGCAGACAGTGTACAGTATATAGTACAGTACAAACAGTGTACAGTATATAGTACAGTGCACACAGTGTACAGTATATAGAACAGTGTAGACAATGTACAGTATATAATATAGTGCAGACAGTGTACAGTATATAATGCAGTGCAGGCGATGTACACTATATAATACAGTGTGTACAGTATATGATTCAGTGCCGACAGTGTACAGTGCAGACGGTGTACAGTATATAGTCCAGTGCAGACAGTGTACAGTACATGGTACAGTGCAGACAGTGTAGAGTATATAATACAGTGCAGACAGTGTACAGTATATAATCCAGTGCAGACGGTGTACACAATATATAATGCAGTGTGTACAATATATAATGCAGTGCAGACAGTGTACAGTATATAATACAGTGCAGATGGTGCAGTTTATAGTACAATGCAAACAGTTTACAGTATATAATACAGTGCAGATGGTGTACAGTATATAATACAGTGCAGACGGTGTAAAGCAGGCATGTCCAAAGTCCAGCCCGCGGGGAAATTGCAGCCTGGGTTGCAGTTATATAGGGCCCCATAGGTACTGTGGCAAAATATGTGTATTGTGGCCCCCGAACGCTTGGACCCCTGGGATCGCGGGACAGCACCTCCTCAGTGGGCATAATCGCAATCTTTCTGACGTTACGGGGTTTGGTGCGTTCGTTCTCCGTGTGTTTGTTCTCCCTGCAGCGCCTGCACCGTCTCCACCACACACAGCTACAAGGGCGCAGAACATGCATGGCTTGCTACATAGTTACATAGTTAGCCAGGTTGAAAAAAGACACAAGTCCATCTAGTTCAACCAATAAAAAAATATATATACAAAAGTGAGTACATCCCTCACATTTTTGTAAATATTTTATTATATCTTTTCATGTGACAACTAGAGTTGAGCGAACCTCTGGAAGTTCGGGTTCTGCTGGTCCGGCCGAACTTTCGGGACAAAGTCCGGGTTCGGGTCCGGACAGAACCCGAATGTTCGCACGGACCCCGAACCCCATTGAAATCAATGGGGACCCGAACTTTTAGGCACAAAAATGGCTGTATAGAGGGCTGCAAAAGGAAGTAAAATGGGGGTAAGAGTAGGGCAAGTGCCCTACATAAAAATGGGGATAGGGAAAATAAATTAAAATCAAATAAAAAAATGGGAAGGGGGGTGGATGTGTAGTAGGAGCCTAGAGGTCGACTAGGCCGTGACCGTGGCAGTGTAGGTGGAAGTGGCGGTGGTAGAGGAGTAGGAGGAGGTAGCCAACATGGTATTTATTTTTTTTTGTATTGAGGCCTATTCAAAAAAACAAGTATATGAATGGCTGTGTGAGTCCGGTCTAAATGTTTATTCTGCACACGGTACAGACGAGTCTTGTGGGATCCATGCCTGATTCAGTTTAATAAATGTTAGCTTGTCCACGTTGGATGTGGACAAACGGCTCTGCTTGTCTGTGATAACGCCCCCTGCCGTGCTAAACACACGTTCCGACAATACACTGGCTGCAGGGCAGGCCAGCGTCGTTGTACCACGTTCTCATACACACGTGTGCGGATGTGCATGACTGACTACCCAGACGGGGTAAGTTGAAGACCCAGAGGTTTAACCGGTGTACCGGAATCGAACGGCAAATACGGAACCTCCACGACCGGACGGGACGTCGGTCACATAACAGCCTTGCACACAAATCGTGCCGTCCCCCGCAATAGTGTCTGTTCGTCTCGGCAAACAGGTGTAGGTTGCACCTGTTCGATTGTAAATAATTTGACTTAGTCCGTACCTAGGGTGTTCTGAGCAGACATGGCACACGTCTTATTTGTAAATCTGGCCTGAGTGTGTCGGTAAGTATATGAACAAAAAAACTTATCCGGAGTTATGTTTTTTTTTATTTATGGTACAACCGATGGAGGAGGATGAGGAGATGGTGGCGGTGAAGGTGGATGTGACGGTGCCAGTGCCGGATCAGCTGGAGATCCGAGGATGATGTGTAGGTGGGGGGAAGGGTAAAAAAATAAACTAAAATTAAATAAAAGGGATAGGGGTA
>BLSH010391642.1:403624-421294 GCA_018402905.1 Glandirana rugosa
CTCTGATCTCAACTCGCTTGAAGATCTTCAGGCCGAGGATCATCTTCAAACTGGGTCTGAAAAGTATTAATTAACGGTAGAAGCCATATAACTGTTCTAAAATCATCTTCAAACTGTGTCAAAAAAGTATAAATAAGCCGGGAGAACCCGGCACAGTTTGAAGATGATCCACATTCACCTCCATTTTTGCTTTTTTTATGTTTTTATTTTTTTTTTAATATTTAAAGTTATTTCCCTGTCCCCATTTCTTTGTAGGTCACTTGTCCCACCCTTACCCCCATTTCCTTCCTTTTGCAGACCTCTAGGACTTTCCAGGACTATTTTACAGCCATTTTTGTGCCTAAAAGTCCTTGTCCCCATTGATTTCAATGGGGTTCGGGGTCCGGGACAAAGTTCGGGTTCTGTCCGGCCCCGAACCCGGACTTTGTCCCGAAGTTCGGCCGAACCAGCAGAACCCGGACTTCTAGAAGTTCGCTCAACTCTAGTCTCTAATCTCTCCCTGACGCCGTCAGCTTCCTCTCCCTACAGCTAACCCAAGAGCATGTGACTGCAGCATCGAGTGACTCCAGCTTATAAAGAGGCTGGATCACATGACGCACTGGCCAATCACAGCCATTCCATTAGTAGGCATGGCTGTGATGGGTTCTAAGGGCAAACCAGTGAAACGCTTGTTGTTTGGCTGCCCTGCAGCTTCTCAACATGTGGAGTAAAATACCAGAACCCCGGACCCGAACCCGAACGTTTTTTGAAATGTCCGGGTCCGGGTCCCGAACACCCGAAAGTTTGGTACGGACCCGAACGTTACAGTCTGGGTTCGCTCAACACTAGTGACAACACTTTGCTACAATGTAAAGTAGTGAGTGTACAGCTTGTATAACAGTGTAAAACTGCTTCCCCTCAAAATAACTCAACCCACAGCCATT
Source organism: Glandirana rugosa (assembly GCA_018402905.1). Taxonomy (NCBI): domain Eukaryota; kingdom Metazoa; phylum Chordata; class Amphibia; order Anura; family Ranidae; genus Glandirana; species Glandirana rugosa. Next base: position 404,548 of record BLSH010391642.1, read on the forward strand.
AATGTCTAAACTGATGGCAACTAAAGTGAGTACACTCCTAAGTGAAAATGTCCAAAATGGGCCCAAAGTGTCAATATTTTGTGTGGTTACCATTATTTTTCAGCACTGCCTTAACCCTCTTGGGCATGGAGTTCACCAGAGCTTCACAGGTTACCACTTGAGTCCTCTTCCACTCCTCCATGACAACATCACCGAGTTGGTGGATGTTAGAGACCTTGCGCTCCTCCCCCTTCCATTTGAGGATGCCCCACATATGCTCAATAGGGTTTAGGTCTGGAGACATGCTTGGCCAGTCCATCACCTTTACCCTCAGCTTCTTTAGCAAGGCAGTGGTCATCTTGGAGGTGTGTTTGGGATCGTTATCATGTTGGAATACTGCCCTGCGGCCCAGTCTCTGAATGAAGGGGACCATGTTCTGCTTCAGTATGTCACAGTACATGTTGGCATTCATGGTTCCCTTAATGAACTGTAGCTCCCCAGTGCCGGCAGCACTCATGCAGCCCCAGACCATGACACTCCCACCACCATGCTTGACTGTAGGCAAGACACACTGATCTTTGTACTTCTCACCTGGTTGCCACCACACATTCTTTACACCATCTGAACCAAATAAGTTTATGTTGGTCTCATCAGACCACATGACATGGTTCCAGTAATCAATGTCCTTAGACTGCTTGTCTTCAGCAAACTGTGGGCTTTCTTGTGCATCATCTTTAGAAGAGGCTTCCTTCTGGGACGACAGTCATGCAGGCCAATTTGATGCAGTATATGGAAGGGAAGGTTCCTGCGCTAGGAAAACCAGATGCTAATGTTGCGGTAAGCTGCCACTTAAAACGACCAAAATATCGTGCAGAAATGTGTATATAAGTGAGTGGCGCTAAACCATAAAACTTGATGGAAAGTGCAAGTGCATCAAAAAATGTGTTGGGTTAGTACGGCTGAAAAAACCCAAGGGTAAAAGGGGGAGTGATTAAACCAGTGTCTATGTATATAAACGACCAAAGTATAAAAAACACATATATGAAACAAGTTAACTCTGTAATTTACATAAAAGTCCTTGTGAAAGTCCTGATTCCGGGTATTAGTGCAAAAATTATGTAGAAAAACTGTGTGCTAGGAATAAGAGATGGTGCAATTGTCCCAAAAGGGTTGACACAAGACACAACGGTGATGAATCCAGAAAGGTGGAGGAAAAACGCCTTTGGGAATATGCCTGTGAGGCCACAAGGATGTCCGGACTGTCGGTCGCGTCACACTCTCCTCTGAAGCTTGAATTTGATGCAGTGTGCGGTGTATGGTCTGAGCACTGACAGTCTGACCCCCCAACCCCTGCAACCTCTGCAGCAATGCTGGCAGCACTCATACGTCCATTTCCCAAAGACATCCTCTGGATATGGCGCTGAGCACGTGCACTAAACTTCTTTGGGTGACCATGGTGAGGCCTGTTCTGAGTGGAACCTGTCCTGTTAAACTGTTATATGGTCTTGACCATTGTGCTGCAGCTCAGTTTCAGGGTCTTGGCAATCTTCATGTAGAGCAACAATTCTTTTTTTTCAGATCCTCAGAGTTCTTTGCCATGAGGTGTCATGTTGAACTTCCAGTGACCAGTATGAGACAGTGAGAGCGATAACACCAAATTTAATGCACCTGCTACCCATTAACACCTGAGACCTTGTAACACTAAAGAGTCACATGACACCGGGGAGGAGAAATGGCTAATTGGGCCCAATTTGGACATTTTCACTTAGGGGTGTACTCATTTTTGTTGCCAGCGGTTTAGACATTCATGGCTCCATGTTGAGTTATTTTGAGGGGACAGCAAATTTACACTGTTATACAAGCTGTACACTCATTACTTTACATTGTAGCAAAGTTTCATTTCTTCAGTTTTGTCACATAAAAACATATAATAAAATATTTACAAAAATGTGAGGAGTGTATTCACTTTTGTGAAATACTATATATATATATATATATATATATATATATATACAGGGTTTTTTGTTTCAGAAAATAGGTGCATACAGGGACTCAAGGACGACTGCCCAAACCACCCCCCCCCCCCCCAACACACACACACACACCCACACACACACACACATACACACCATATCAAATAGTGAGTGTAGTCAAATTTCACTAACAGTGGAAGGGTTTTAAAGGGGCAATAAATACCAGGAGTGTATTACATACATAGTACAGAGTTCAGGGGTGATCTGCACACAGACTGCAGAGTTCAGGGGTGCACTACACACAGAGTGCAGAGTTCAGCCTTCTTCCTAAGCTTCCTACCTCTGCATCTAAATCTCACTTTCACCCCTCTCCAGCTCTGACCTCTGCATGCAACCCCCCCCCCCCCCTTCTAGTACATCCCCGAACACTGTAGGTGAGTCTGCCTCTTTCACTTGCAGGGAGATCATCCAGTGGGGTGTTGGAATCTTCGCTTCACCATGAGCACCTGCATCTCCTTTTTCCCCATTCTGCGCTCAGGAGATCAGATCTGTGGGAGCTGTTGGGAGATGAGCTGTCACTAGTAAGCACAGAACCTGGACTTCTGTGTTTACAAGTGATAGTAGGGAGCAGAGGACCTGAGCCAGAGGTGGTGGAACTGAGTTCCACCTAGTTCCAGCTGAAAAAAAGCCCTGTATATAACAATTCAATCCCATATACACAATCCTTCACCCACAGTTTATCCAGAGGAAGGCAAAAAAACTCCTGCAAAGCATGATCCAATTTGCTATAGCGGGGGAAAAAATTCCCCCAAGAGGCAAATGGATATTCTCTGGATCGACTTTGCCTACAAATGTTGGTAGCCAGTTATGTTATGTCCATTTAGGAAAGAATACAGGCCTTTTTTAAAGCAATCTACTGTGCTGGCCAGAACCATCTCTGGAGGGAGTCTATTCCACATTTTCACAGCTCTTACTGTGAAGAAACCTTTCCTTAATTGGAGATTAAATCTTTTTTCCTCTAGACATAAAGAGTGCCCCTTGTCCTTTCTGATGACCTTAAAGGGAATAACTCAACACCAAGTTCACTATACGGACCACTTATGTATTTGTACATGTTGATCATATCCCCCGTTAATCTCCTCTTCTCAAGAGAGAATAAATTCAGTTCCTCTTAACATTTCTCATAGCTGAGTTCCTCCATGCCTCTTATTAGTTTGGTTGCCCTTCTCTGCACTTTCTCCAGTTCCCCGATATCCTTTTTGAGAACTGGTGCCCAAAACTGAACTGCATATTCCAGATGGGGTCTCACTAATGATTTGTACAGAGGCAAAATGATGTCTCTCTCTCTCGAGTCCATACCTCTCTTAACTTCTCTTAACAGGATTTCACACTTTAGGACCAGAGCACTTTTTGGGATTCGGCACTGCGTCTCTTTAACTGACAATTGCGCGGCCATGCGACGTTGTACCCAAAAGAAATTTGAGTCCCTTTTTTCCCACAAATAGAGCTTTCTTTTGGTGTTATTTGATCACTGCTGTGTCATTTCCGATCGCCGCTATAAACAAAAGAAGAGCGACAATTTTGCAAAAAAACCCAAATTTCTTACATTTTGCTAAAATACAAATCCAAGAAAAAAATATGAAAAAACTTTTTTTTTCAACGGTTTTGGCCGATTTATATTCTTTCTCATATTTGTGATAAAAAAACCCGCAATGGGAATTTATTGATTGGTTTGAGCAAAAGTTGCCGCGTTTACGGATGATGAGAATTCATTTCTGGGGTTTTTATTTATTTTTATTTTTTACTAGTAATGGCGACGATCTGCAATTTTTAGCGGCACTGCGATATTGCGGCGCATATGTCGGACCATTTTGACACTTTTTTGGGACCATTGGCATTTATACAGCGATCAGTGCTATAAAAATGCTCTGATTACTGTGTAAATGCCACTGGCAGTGAAGGGGTTAACCTGCAGGGGGCGCTGTAAGGGTTAACTGTGTTCCCTGGGCCTGTTCTAACTGTGTGTGGGCTGCCCTGGCTGGGGGAAGGAGGTGATCACGGCTTCCATATAGAGGAATGCTGTGATCACAGTCCTTCCCCCTCTCACAGAACGGAGATCCGTGTTTACATGCACGGATCTCCATTCTTTCACTGCGGGGGGGCATCGCGGGTAGCCGGCGGAGATCCAGTCCGCCCTAGCCGCTCCCTGGCAGCCACGGTCATATGACGGCGATTTGCCTAATAGAGCCATCTTGTCGCCGTCAACCTGCGGTTGGCGGTCGGCAAGTGGTTAAAGCAGTTGTCTACCCATTTTGTTTACTTTTACCTACAGGTAAGCCTATAATAAGGCTTACCTGTAGGTAAAATGAATATCTTCTAAACCTGTATGGTTTAGAAGATATTCCCTCTCTAGTCCGCTGTGGCGTTACGGCGCATGCGCTGTGTATGTCCCAGCACATGCACCGTGTATGTCTCAGCGAAGGCCCGGCAATAGTTCCGGACCTTGCCAGAAAGACGGGTCCGGCACGCATGCGCGGGAGTGACATCTCGTGGCTCCGGCCAGTCACAACGGCGGAGCCGCGTACCCGGGAGCAAGATCCGAGGGAAGATGTCCGCTCCCTCAGAGGGGACCGAGGAGCCCAGTCGGATCTTTGTTTCAAGGTAAGTATTTCATAATGAGCTAGTATGCACAGCATACTAGCTCATTATGCTATTGTCTTGCAGGTTTTTATTTTTTTATTTATTTTTTAATGGGTAGACAACCGCTTTAATACAAGAAAGGATTTTGCTCGCTTTGGAAACCGCAGCTTGGCATTGCATGCCATTATTAAGCTTATGATTTACCAAAACCCCCAGATCCTTTTCCACTATGAATTCCCCCAGTTGTACTCCCCCTAGTATGTATGATGCATGCATATTCTTAGCCCCCAAGTACATAACTTTACATTTATCAACATTAAACCTTATTTGCCACATAGTTGCCCAATTAAACAGTGCATTGAGGTCTGCTTGTAAGTTGGAGACATCCTGTAAGGAAGTTATTCCATTGCATAGCTTGTTGTCATCTGCTAACAATGAAATGGTACTTTTAATCCCAGACACTATATCATTTATAAATATATTGAAAAGTAAAGACCCCAACACTGAACCTTGTGGTACACCACTGACAACTTTAGACCATTCAGAGTAAGAATCATTAACCACTACTCTCTGAATTGTCTTTTAGCCAGTTTTCTATCCATTTACAAACTGATCTTTCCAAGCCTGTAGACGGTTTAGCGAAATCCAAGTATACCACGTCCATAGCCACCCCTCTGTCCAAAGTTTTACTTACCTTCTCATAAAAAGAAATCAGGTTTGTTTGACAACTTCTGTCTTTCATGAATCCATGCTGTCTGTTGCAACATTTTTTTCCAACAACAATTCATCTATATGGTCTTTTATTAAACTCTCCAGTATCTTCCAACTATAGAATTTGAACTAACAGGTCTATAGTTGCTTAGTAAAGACTTTGATCCCTTTTTAAATATGGGCACCACATTGGCCCTACGCCAATCCAGTGGTACTATTCCAGTCATTAAGGAGTCCCTAAAAATTTGATACAATGGCTTTGAAATGACCAAGCTCAATTCTTTTAGGATCCGAGGATGGATGCCATCTGGTCCAGGTGCTTTACCCACCTTTATTCTGTCTAAATACTTCTGGACCATTTCACTTTTGAGCCATTGTGGATCATTTGGGGCTGTGTCACTACCGCCCCCATTATGGATATGAGCTCCCCCATGCTCGTTTGTATACACAGAGCTGAAGAAAGTGTTTAATAAGTTTGCCTTCTCTTTGTCCCAAGTCACCCACTCTAGTTTATTTTGTAAAAGGCCTGACCTTTTTACTATTAATATACTTGAAGAATTTTTTGGGGTTTGTCCTACTATCTTTTGCAATCTGTGGTTCGTTTTGAATTTTTGCGTCCTTGATTTCCTTTTTACATATTCTGTTATATTCTTTGTAACATTTAAAAGATGATAGTGTTCCTTCATTTTTATATTTTTTAAATGCTCTTTTCTCATCATTTATAACTTTTTTAACTTTGGCCATGAACCACATAGGTTTTATTTTTAGCCTTTTTAAATGTATTGCCTATGGGCAGGACCGCCATCAGGGGGGTACAGGCAGTACTGCTGTAAGGGCCCCGAGCGTCTCAAGGGGCCCGATGCTGGGCCCGCTCTCCATCTCAGCTGGTCCTCCTCTTCTGCATCACTGCCACCTAATTTCTCCCTCTCCTATAAGCTTATGGTCACTTCAATGACCATACGCTTATATCAGAATTGTTCTCTGCTGAACAATTCTATAACACTGATCAGTGGATTACAATCTGCTGATCAGAGTTACTAACCTAAAGTGACCATTCCCCCCTCCATGCAGTTGCTTCCGTATCCCCTGCCTCTCCACCTCCTTCCACTCCCTTCCACCTAAAACTCCCCCCTCTCCTTTCCTATCCCCTTCACCCCCTCCAGCACTGACCCCCCCAATCCCGATCCCCGCAGCTACCATCATTAGCTGGCATCCCTCCTCTGCCGCTCCTTCCGGCTTCAGGTGCTGCATGGTACTTTGGGGGGATCCAGATGTGTGTCCCCCACCACTGAGATCACCCCCCCATACTGGCCTCCGCACCCCCGATCCATTGCCGCTCCAAACAATATACCTCCTTCCCCTCCAGCAGCCTGCAGCTTCTGCCTGCATTGAGCTGACAGGGTGGGGATCATGGCGGGGAGTGGGGGTGAGCAGTGCGGGTGGGGGTGAAGTTGGGGCTTGGTATACCTGTGTATACCAAGCCCCCCCTGTAGTACAGTATATATAGGCAGCAATCACTATAGATCTCTCCTATATGCACTGACAGCTGATTCAAATGTATCACTCGCTGATCATAGTAAACCGTGAGTGATACAATTTATCAGATTGTCATTTTATGAATGAATGAGAAATCTCTATACAGATTTCTCATTTATTCAAATGGTACAGAGAAAGGGACTCTTCAGTGCCTTTCTCTGTCTCAAAAAAATATAGGGATCTGTTTAGACCTCTGATGTCACAACACCTGGGGTCAGGGTCAGGTGACAGGTCCGCAACACTGGAGTGCAAATCGCACCAAGGGTTGTGAAGCGCACCACTAAAGTTGTGGACCTATGGCTGACTGCTGCTAATGATTTCCGGCTGATACGAGAAGCGGGCCCCCTGGAGCATGGACACTGAAACACAGAAAGCTAGTGCATTGGTTTCCCCAGGGCACAAATTCTAAGAGCCAGTGGGTGTTCACCAATGCCTCTAGTGGTGAGGATGGATTTGGCTGCAACTGGATCCAGGTTGCGGCCCCCGGGTCCCCTAGCTCACACTCAGCTGGCTACAGGTGGAAGAGAGGCAGCAGCGCAGGAACAGCAAAGAATAGTCAGAGGTAATAGCAAAGGGTCAGGGCTACAAGCAGACAAGAGAAACAGAGAAAATGCAGAAGATCAAGGTAGCAGGCAGGCAGAGATAGTCAGACAAACCAAAGATTGGTACACGGAATAAGACTTAGAGCAAACGATAGGAACAACCACACACAAAGCCAAAAACAGAAAAATGTTGATGAGCAATGCAGGCTTACACTGCCAGGTGTTATATCCTGTTCCCAATTAGGGCCTGGGGTGGAGTCCAGCTGAGGAGGGCCTACAAAAGCACACAGGTCAGGGAGGCCCGGCCTTTAACTGGACACATGCAGCAAGGTAGGCAATAGATAAGACATAAATGTTTACTGTGGTTTCATGACAGTACTTCCCCTCTTACGAGGCCTCCTCCTCCCCAGCTTGGGTTAAGGCTGGGAGGGAAACCTCAAATTAAACTTTTTCACAAGACGAGGCGCATATACCTCAGATGCAGGAATCCACAACCTCTCCTCAGGATCAAACCCTCTCCAATGCATGAAGTACTGAAGGATGCCTTTACAGAGGCGAGAATCCATAATTTGACTAACCTCGCACTCCTGATTATCCTCAGAGACCAGAACAGTGGTAGGGAGAGAACACGAGAAGTTATTGAGGGCTAAAGGTTTCTTAGGAGTGGGCAAGGGCAAGCGAAGACCAGCAGAAGCTTGTATGGAGGATTCAGACCGGGCAGAAACAGGACAAGGCCATTTGGAATCATGTCCCCAACAAAGAATCTTAGCTCTTAACTCAGTGGGGACGAAGGTCTTGCCCGGAGGAGTTTTTGACTCCAAGGTGGTAGAATGGGCAAGGACACATGAGATTGGACAGATAGGCTCAAGTTCACAGGTGGACTGCTCCTCCAGAGTGCCAAGTGACCTAGAGAGTGTATCAACCTGACTGTTGCAGGGCACATCCCAGAAATTTCTACACACAGCGGAAAGAACGGGAGATACTGAGGTGGTGGCAACATGAAGTTCCACTTTCGGGGCAACCTTGAGTAGGCAAGACGAGGAGCAGGAGGGACCCCAAGCTAAGATTTGCCCAGAAGTCCAGTCCATGTGTGGAGAATGGAGCGGTAACCAAAGTAGGCCCAATTTGATGAGGGTTGAGGCCTTAGGCACTCCTGGTGGACATCTTAACAGGGATGGTCTGGAAGCGGATAGGACCCCTTGGGAGAACAGTGCCATCAATCGCCAATACCATCACTGGCATGGTGTGGGACGAAAGGGTAAGTCCCATAGAAGATGCAGTACCCTAGTCCATGAAATTGTCAGCAGCCCTGGAATCCAAATATGCCATGACCGGATGAGAGGAAGCGCCAACATGGAGGGAGACAAAAACAAGAAGACGAGGAGGTGAAGGTGATAATTCTGGGTCCAATACTCCACCTTCCAGATGTATTGGACCTGAGCATTTTCTCGGGTGAAGTGAACAAGTGTCACAAAAGTGACCTTCCCCCCCCCCACAATAGAGGCACAGGCCCAGAGTTCTGCACCTAGCACATTCCTTGGAAGATAGCCTGGTCTGGCCCAGCTGTATGGGTTCCTCAGCTGGCAGGGGATGCTCCTCATGACTAAGAGAGGGGAGCTCAGACTGCCTAAGGGTGGGAAGTGCTGGCGTCTCTTTTCTAGGGACCTCTCCTGAAAACGGATGTCGATCTGGTTACACAAGGAGATGACCCCATCCAGATCAGCGGGAATGATACTTCTTGCTAATTCATCCTTTACTCTGTCAGAAAGGCCATGTAAAAAGGTTGCAACTAAGTCCTCATTATTCCAGTTCAGCTCAGCAGACAGTGTACGAAAATGAAGTACATATTGTCCTACAGAAGCGGACTCTTGACGGAGACGTAAAAGGGCGCTGGCCTCTGAGGAGACACGGCCTGGTTCCTCAAAGATATTCTGAAAGAGTTTCAAGAAGCTAGACAGGCTAGAAACCACTGGATCATTATTCTCCAAGAAGGGGGGCGGCCCAGGCTAACGTCTCACCAGACAGGAGAGATATAATATATCTTTGCCAGATTGGACAGGACATTTTGGGGCTGGAGCTCAAAATGAATGGTGCACTGGCTAAAGAACCCTCGGCCTTGGAGTCCCCAGAGTACCAGGACGGAGCTGGTAAATGCAAGGAGTTTGTGGCTGCGGCCGGAATATGTGTGGCTGCCGACGGCGGTTGAGATTGTTGCACCAGAGGTCCTAAAGAGGCCTGAAGTTTTTCAAAGCAGGAGGCCAAATCCTGGAGGAATCGCATTTCCTGTGTCTGATTAGATTCCTAAGTCTGCAGACTATGCCCTGCAGCAGATCATCTGCGGGTAGTGGCACATCAGCTGGGTCCATGGCTGATCAAACTGTCACAACACCTGGGGTCAGGTGACAGGTGCGCACCACTGGAATGTGCATCGCACCAAGGGTTGTGATGCGCACCACTAAGGTTGTGGACCTATGGCTGCTAATGAGTTCCGGGTTATACAGGAAGAGGGTCCCTTGGAGCACGGACAGTGAAACACAGGGAGCTAGTGCATAATTTTCCCTGGGGCACGGAGTCTAAGAGCCAGTGGATGTTCACCAGTGCCTCTAGTGGTGAGGACGGATTTGTCTGCAACTGGATCCAGGTCGCTGCCCCCGGTGTCCCCTAGCTCACGCTCGGCTGGCTACAGGCGGAAGAGAGGAAGCAGCAGCGCAGGAACAGCAAAGAATAGTCAGAGGTAATAGCAAAGGGTCAAGACTACAAGCAGACAGGAGAAACAGAGAACAAGCTGAAGATTGAGGTATCAGGCAGACAGGGATAGTCAGACAAGCCAAAGATCAGTACATGGAATAAGACTCAGAGCATACAATAGGAACAACCACACACAAAGCCAAACACAGACAAATGTTGATCAACAATGCAGGCTTGCACTGCCAGGTGTTATATCCTGGTCCCAATTAGGGCCTGGGGTGGAGTCCAGCTGAGGAGGGCCTACAAAAGCACACAGGTGAGGGAGGCCCAGCTTTTTACTGGATACCTGCAGCAAGGAAGGCAATAGAAAAGACATGAATGTTTGCTGTGATTTCATGACAGAATGTTTACTGTGGTTTCATGACATCTGATATCTCACCAAAGACCCCCCCCCAAAACAAACAAACAAAAAAAGTAAAATATGGCGTCGGACTAGGTACCCACGGGGGGTCTCAGGAGGAGAGCTGCTCCACGCACCCGTCAGGCTGGGACCGACAGGGCAACAAGCCAGACGTATGTGGTCAGTCCCCTATCCATCTAGCCCCCCTCTCAAGGTCTAACCCCCCCCCGTGGTATTGGGTATGTTTCTGGCCGCGGATGTGGCAAGGGGTGTCCTGAGAAGGTGGATCTCCCAGCAGCTCCGGAGCCAAGGAGCGTTACTGGAGATGAATAGCTAGCAGCTACACAGATTATCGGAGAGAGGTGGGCGGAACCCAGGGGAATGGAGTGGAAAGCGGTGGAGCAGAGACAGTGGAGCACACTCTCATCCCGGCACAGCATCTCACTACAGCAGCGGACCAAGAGCCCAGTGGTAATCCCCGAACGGTAAAAATGGTAGGGGGAGAAGAGCGACGACCCCAGTAAGTGAGGAGGGGGCCGGGAGCTGTGGAGACGTTGTGGAGCCTTAGGGGAGAAGCGACTGAAGGACGGAGTGGTCCCCCATTCCCCACCCGGAGATTTCACCGGGGACCGGGAGATGGCCGTTCGGCTGCCTGTAGGGGGGAGCCCTAGCCCAGCCAGTGACTCCCGGGAGTAGAGGAGACTGGTCTCCTGCTGGTACATACAGAGTGCATGAGCGGTGCTGATATAGACTGGGCTGGTGAGGATAATTAGATAAGAGAGTCAACAGAGGCAGTGGACTATAAAATAAGCCTCCCGCCTGATTCTTAAGCTAAGCTCCCTCCCCCCATATACTGGGCCCCAAAATAACAGCTTTATATATGTGATTCAACCCACATGAAATATCGAGGGAAAGAGCAGGACCCAGAGATAGGGAGGGATTTGAAGGCTCACCCTAGGCAAAAAAAAGGACTGTATAGTTTATAAATAGACTGTCCTAAATTCTCAGAAACCGGATCAGAGAGCGATAGCTATTGGTCGTCATTCAGCAGTTAGTGGGAAAACTACAGGAGAACCCTATTCTGGATACATACGTGGATTAAGTGGGACGTGTTCCCTGGCGTGCGCCCCCAGAGGTAAAGACTAAAACATGGGTAAGTTGATAAAGGGAGCAGGGGTAAACCCCCCAAATGTCAGCTCAAGCCTGAATACCATTAAAAAATTCATGGGGGGGCGTGGTCTGGCGCCGCTCTAAGATGGACGCTTAGTTGCGGCTCTCTCCCACAGGTCCGGCATTCTTCATAACAGACCCTACACAGCTGAAAATATGGTGAGGACAGTCAGGAGCCTGTCGGCAACCAGGTCGCGGTCCCCGCTGAGCCAGGACACACCACTCAGCCCTCAAATACCGGAGATGTTCCGGACACGGCAGGACGCGCTGCATCAGGCCGCACAGGCCTCACAAGCCTCCTCCTCACGCAGGTCCCGTTCCCCCTCACGGAGCGCGCAAGGTGATTCATTACAGGAGCTCCATACACCAGCAGAAACCCGACACTCATCAGCTCTGTGCCTAGCCGACCTGCACCGTTGCTACAGACATAAAATCCGCTCTAGCATCCGCTCTAGCAGCAGCGATAGCAGACATCAGAGGAGACATACAATCTATAGCACGCAGGGTAGAAGACATTGAGGAAGTGCAGGCACGCCATGACACTTCTCTGTGTCAGGTACAACAAATCACTGAATCACATGCAATGCAACTAAGAGATTTCAACAGGCATATCGAAGATCTGGAAAATCGCGGGAGACGACACAACCTAAGGGTAAGAAACCTACCTGAATCTGTAGAACCTAGTCAGCTCTCCCGCACAGTAGTAGCCATCTTTAATGAGATCTTAGAGAGACCCCCTGCCACTCCTATCTCAATGGAACGCATTCATCGTGCCCTACGCCCGAGGGGTAGAGGTACGGACCCCCCGAGAGACGTAATCTGCTGCTTGGTTGATTTCCCCCTCAAAGAAGAAATATTACGCAAGGCCAGGGCCAGACCCCGCATAACACACAGGGGGTCTGAAGTCAAAATATTCCAGGACCTCTCTACCATTACTCTGCAGAGGAGAAGGGAATTAAGACCACTGCTAGACGTACTCAGAGCAAGACATATCATTTATCGGTGGAAGTTCCCCTTTTGCTTATCAGCCACAGCTAATGGCCAAACAGCAAACCCGAGAGTGCCAGAAGACATGAATCACTTCTGTTCCACCCTGGATATCCCCATGATGGACTTGCCGGACTGGTATAGCGATTTTCGCATACCCCCCTTGCGTAGAGCAACGTCCATGGATGGAGTGCAAGAAGCAGGCAATTTTCACATTCACCGTCGCCGCGCTCATCCCCCTCCACCATCGCCTCCGCTACAAGATCCAGGTGCTCCTAGGAACAGCAGTCCAACGGCTTCACCCGTGGCACGTAAGCCACGCCACACCTAACAAACCAAAATAATATTACCACAATTGTCTGGACCCTGTCACCACTACCTACTTGGCATAATTTGGACATTTCACTCTTCACCCTGTGTAGCCTATCAATACCTTCTAGGCGGTCCGACCCCATTGATGGATCTGAGACACCAATTTACTATAATCCAATCCGGCCTACATTTTTCAAAGACATGATCAGAACAGCTGAGGAAACCCCGCTTGAAAAGGAGACACTAACTTGGGAAAGAAGAACTCTCCACCATGAAGCACAAGATCAAAGCTGGCTCACCTCCTTCCCTCCACTCTATAAACCACGTTAAAGTACTATGACAGTGACACACACCAGGACGCACTTACAAGTACTCCAGGGAGGATACCCTCAGACGCCACTACTTTCAAACTTCAAGTCAATTATTATGGACTGTTCTCTGCAGCTCAAAACTTGACATCTGAACTTACATGCCCCAATCTCACTTCCTGGAACTAAGAGCTTCTGTAACCCCCCCTCCCCTCCATCAGCTGAAATACGAACCTAGACTGGGAAAAAGACATCTGAATGGAACCCTAGGAGCGGACAACTTCATGCAACTCTGTGAGTCTGGAACAAATTGTGGACTAGTCTATCGTTCATCAGCTCAAAGCCTCTACACTTTCCTACTTCGCTCCAGTACAGCCATGAAGACACCAACGCAGCGGAGTTCCTACAGGCTCTACATGAAATCATATAGCTAAGTACTCGTTGAAAACCACTTAAGTACCACCTCAGTGGACACTGACACTGTTCGTTAACACTAGGATGTGCTGACAGAAGTGAGTATATGGAGGTGAGATAGAGGTACTCCCTGATGACAGGGACCAGGTATAACATCATATGTAAAGGGATATCCCGCTATTTGTTCATGCTCGGTTGCTCAGCAGAGGAGGAGTCTCAGTGGAGCTACAACTCACAGTAGCAAAACACCAAAAATGAGGCCTCAGATGCTTGCAATATGGCATTCCTCGCCACCCTCAGATGGCTTTATAGAGCCATTCCCCAGATGAAGACACAAGGAGGCAACACGTAAGGGAACACCAGTGTCCCCATTAGGCTGCATTAAACAAAAGCTCCAGTGGGGCTCCTCCCACTCTTGTTGGCCACTCCAGGGCAATAACACCATATACACCAACCACCTTCGGTTTACTTGGACCCGGCCGCTCATGTATGACAACGAGATATACGCTCTACTAGTCAGATCAAGCGAACTACCCCCCCCCCCCAATCCCCCCCCCTCCTCCCTAGGGGTTTATACTCTCTTCCATAGCCGCCCAGCATTCATACTTAAGACAGCAATAGACCTACCCACCTATAGACTACCCCCCCTATCTACAACACCTGAGCCAAGTGGTGACAGGCGGGTACAGATAACACTACACACTCCCTAATAGTTCCTTGTTGTTACTAATGTTTCTGAGTTGTTATCTATAGTTACGCACTGTAATTGATCGTTGCAGATGAGAACACTATACAACTGCTGTAGACTAACACACATAATGCAAGAGCTATCATGTACCTCATATTCAAAATGAGGGGATGAAGACAGAGGTACACCAAATGCATACCCCTACTACTGTCCAACCACAGGGAATTAAATACACACCGTAACTTGGTCCCTGTTCTCACCTTAATTCACCAAAACCTCAAGAAACATTCTAACTCTAACCTTGATCCCATCTTCAAATCCACATGAATAGGGCAATATAACACCTTGACCTCGAGAGGGAGCAACTTCTTGGCTCCTCCCAAAGGCGTAGTCAACCACACCCACCAACAGTAGCCTCCTCTAGGCTGCTGACCAAAACCGAACCTCACACGCCCATCCTGCTGTGGGTGTATTCATATACACCCGCACCTGGTTCACTCCCCACCTGACACCCAACCTCCCCTTACATCTCTTATATCTGGTCGACTTACTACCGATCTAGCACCCTCTACCCAGTTTAACTTTCCTCTTTGCTTCTCTCTCCCACCTCTAATCTCTACCCTCTGCTCTCTTTCGTTTTCCCACCCCTGCTCTCCCCTCCCTAGGCGAGAAGAGTTTTGGACAAATCCAATACCCAATTAACACAGACCCCACCGGTCCTATAGAGAAGCTTCCACCTCATATCTCCAATGGACCCAGCGGGGGTAAAACACAAAAAGATAACCATTAAGCTGGTATCCCTGAATACCAAAGGCCTGAATATACCTGAAAAACGATCTAAACTCTTCTCCATCCTGAAAAGTATGAAAGCAGAGGTGATATACCTACAAGAGACCCACTTTCGCACCGGCAATATACCCAAAATGATTAACCGATATTTTACACAAAGCTTTCATGCAACCTCCTCTCTATCCAAAACAAAAGGAGTGACGATATTGATTTAAAAAAACACACCACTACAAGTCACAGACTCCATCCGTAGATACACAGGGCAGATATATATACCTAAAGGGCACACTCCACGGGAGACATATCACCTTAGCTAATATCTATTGCCCCAATACCTCCCAAGTTACCTTTCTGAATAAAGTCACACAACAACTAGCGGGTTTCCAGCAGGGGGTAACGCTCTTAGGAGGAGACCTAAACATACCATTAGACCCAATGACTGACACTTCTTCAGGCACTTCCACCCTCCCTTATAGGGCTCTGCGCAACATCAAAAAATCCCTCCAAACTCTTTCCCTTCATGACACCTGGCGGACACGTCACCCAACGGTCAAAGATTACACGTTTTTCTCACACCCACACAACAAGTATTCCCGCATCGACTACATCTTCATATCCCAACAGGACCTCCCACTCCTCTCTTTGGCCACGATTGAACCCATGACTCTGTCCGATCATCACCCAATCACTGCGACCATAACACTCCCAGAACAGACGTCATACGTACCAATCTGGAAGCTAGACCCGACATTACTGACTGACCAAGAGAAAATCGAGGAAATTGGTTCCTCTCTCAGACACTATTTGAGGATAACCAAACGCCAGACACTACAGCAATCACACAATGGGCAGCCCACAAATGTGTGATAAGAGGACAGTTCATTTCCATGATGGCAAAAATCAAAAAAGAAAGGCGGAAAAAACTAGCCGACCTTTACTTAAAAATTAAGACCCTTGAGACAATACACAAACGCTCCCTTGCCTTACAATCACATCAAGCCCTCATAGCAGCACGCATAGAACTACAGGAAGAGTTGGGGCTCACCAATCCCTACACGGACAGCCTTCTAAATCGAACACGTGACACAAAAAACGAAACGCAAGGAATTCCCGACACCGATCTTCTACCGGTGAGAATAACGACACAAGTATTTTATTAAAAACACTATTGTATAGTAAAAAACACGCGGGGTTGAGAAGGACATCAAGATACGCACGACGATACTCCCGAACTACACTAACATTCCGTTCCCTCGCAAACACATAACAGAGTTCCCAGAATTAAAAATTCATTTCCAGCCGATCAAAAAAGGCGGAAAGAAAAAACTAAAAACGGTAGTACCTTTACTTGACAGGAGAATAGTGTGTAAACACCCGACGGGTAACACACTAACGACATCACAGACCGCAAACCAATAGGAGTTTATCACAGACTCTCTCCTTGGTTAAAGGAGCTAAAAGAGAACCAGTCAGTCATTACAGCCCAGATCGAAGGTCTAACCATGCATACTGCAGACAAGACCCTCACAATACCAGCGTCACTAACCCACTACTAGCCTGTCTCAGTACCCAAGTTAGCACCGGTTTCTCTCCTCACCCTCCAGGACAAC
>BLSH010391642.1:421422-434698 GCA_018402905.1 Glandirana rugosa
CGAGAATACGAGTGAACGGTACCCTATCGGAGGCCTTCGATATTCGCAATGGAACACGGCAGGGATTCCCCCTTTCCCCCCTTCTCTATATTCTGACACTCGAACCTTTCCTGTGCTGCTTGCGACAAAACAAAGATATCGTGGGAATTAAATCACAAGATAAGGAATATAAACTAGCGGCTTTCGCAGATGACATCCTACTGTTCCTCTCCAGACCATTGATCACGTTGCCCAGTCTCTTAATGGAATTTAAACGATTTCAACATATCTCTAATTTAAAAATACATTTTACTAAATCACATGCACTTAACATCTCTCTCCCCCAAGATATAGTCAATCAATGCAAACAGAACTTCCCATTTATCTGGCAGACAGACTCTATCAAATACTTGGGAATACACTTGCCAACCCAATTGCCACAATTATATTCCCGAAACTATCTGCCGCTCCTTAACCAATTGGCAACGGATATGAACAGATGGGGAAAACTCACTTTCTCATGGTTTGGAAGAGCAGCAATATTGAAGATGAACGCTCTACCAAGACTACTTTACACTCTTCAGACAATCCCAATCCAGGTTCCACCGGCTTTCTTTAAATCCTATAGAAGCCTCTGTATTAAATTATTGTGGAACAAAGGCAGACCCAGGATTAATTTTAACCAACTTACTCTACCCAAACGCCTTGGAGGTATAAACCTGCCTGATCTAGCTAACTATTACAAAGCCACCCACTTGGCTAGAGTAGTCGATTGGAATGTGCACAAAACGATTAAAGATTGGGTAAACATTGAAATGTCCTTTACCAATATCCCACTCAGATATCTTCCCTGGACTAAACCAAGACATCACCCACCAGAATTGAAACACCACCCGTTAATATCTCCCACTTTAAGATGCTTCATTAGGGCATGTAAACAAAACCAATTATCTACAATTCCTGGCCCATTGACCTCTCTTAAGATGAATCCCGACTTCCCTCCTGGAACACACCCAACCTATTTAAAAACACATTGGCCGACAGAGGATATACTAGCCTATCAATTTTATAAAGATGGTAAGAGAATTCCATTTGAACAGCTCCCACTTAATCCAGACACTAATGCCCCACCGTCCCCCTGGACGGCTGTATTACTCATGCAATATCTAAATGCTCTAGACCGAACTCCGCAGTGCTCCAGACCTCTTACACCTTTTGAGCACTTATGTACACAACAATCTACACAAACACACCTTATCTCAACTATACACTCTCTTCTATTCACAAACTTCAAAGCAAATAATAACAAAGCCTATCTAAAATGGGAAACTGAATTAGCAACGCCTATATCAGAGAAAGACTGGGAGAAAATACATGAGCACATACACAAAGGCTCCTCTAATGTTACTACCCAAGAAAATGGTTATAAAATCCTAACGAGGTGGTACCGCACCCCAACCCTACTACATAAACTAGACCCATCTATTCCGGATACGTGCTGGCGATGCCTAAAAGACAAGGGCACCCTGTTACACATATGGTGGAACTGCCCAAAGATATACAGCTTCTGGAAGGGAGTACAACAAATTATAAAGAAAGTTACCACATACGACCTAGACTTTAATGCAGCCCAATTTCTCTTACACCATTCTCCACTCAGCCACAGTGCATATCACAAATCGTTACCCATGTTCATGCTTAACGCAGCGAAACAATGTGTTCCAGTACTTTGGAGATCACAAACGACCCCCTCAATTAAAGACTGGCTCCTTAGGTTAACGAAAATCGCGGAAATCGAGGAACTCATTCACATAGCCCGAGATACACCACAGAAATATACCTCCAAGTGGGCTTGTTGGACCTACTTTATGACTACCCAGGAATACAAAAACTATATCACTCCTTAAATAAGAATTTGGACCTCACTCTATCTCAGAGATAGCAACTAGATAGTTAAATGCTGAATGCAATACAGCAGAGAAGCAGATAGCGTTGATTCAAACCCCAAGATGTTCCACTCATCCCCTCTAAGAGAAACACACATGTTACTATTTCTTTCGGAACCACTACACACAATCACACATACCAAAATAAGGATTATACTTAAGGGACTTAAGAATTAGACACAAATCTTATATACGAGCTTACATGAAATACAAGGCCAACGCCGAGGAAGGGGAGAAGCAGGGGATTCTGATCTCTGACTCTATAACTCTACTATACGACTTACATCATACGCTTTTATCTTGTCTTTACTCACTACCTGTATTCTAATCTCAGCATAAGCAGCAAGTGCATATTCCCCTTACACATATATCAGGACCCACAGACCCATTTCATCATACACGAGTAAACCCCCAACTCTCTTGGAGAAAGCAGACACTGCTTCGCATACTCACTAGGCGCCCACATAATACCCTTTCCAACATACCTCCCATACCATTAACTACTCCTGACAATGCAATATGAAAGAGGGAGGGGATGGGACCCCTATCCCAGTATGTTCCCACTAGGGGTGGTAGGGAGATCCTATGCCCCCTCCCCATAGTCAACATTATAGAGGTCCAACAGGATATATGACCTACCTGGGATGGAATACTAACACAACACAGGCCTGTCCCCTTTGATTTGGAACCCTCACACTCTATGACTCATCGTTTTTCCTTTCCTACTTATTACCTCCCTCCCCTCTTTACCATCTCCCCCCCCCCCATCTAGATACTCCAACAAACTTGAAAGACGCAAGACACCACGCAAGTCAATTTCTAAAATACTACCGCACCAAACAACTTTACCTACATAATACACTCTTGTGACACACAGTGAGGACAGAAACATTCTCCGGACTCGTATTATTAGCAGTGTTCTACCTATCTTTGTTTCTGATCTGTATAACGATTCAATCTGGCTGCGACCAGAGTATATCTATATGCTGTGTTTTCTATGTTATACCCCTGTGTGGGTCATCATTAGACTTGCTGTAAAGATGTTATACTTTCCAATAAAATATATGAAATAAAAAAAAATTCATGGTGCAGGGCGGCGAGCAAAGCAGCCCGGCAAAACAGCTTGGGGCGAAGAGCAAACAAAAATATCTGGCCACCAAAGTGCCGCATTATAGACAATCATTGGGAACAGACCACGTAAGTAAAAGGAGACGTGAACAGCATGAAACAAGTGAGGAGGAACAGCAATAAAGGACACAATTAACAAAAAATCTGAGATGGCGGAAATGCTGCTACGGCTAGAGCAATCACTAAAAGGAGACATGTCCAGCATAAGGGAATATTTGAGCCAAATATTAACAAGGGTCGAAGAAACGGAAGACAAACTGGATAGCCAGGCAGGAGAGATCACGAACCTAAGACCAATTGAACAATATGTGTAGGGAACAACGGTATATCCAATACAGACTAGAAGATCAAGAAAACCGTAGTAGAAGGAAAAACCTAAGAATCCGGGGCATACCAGAGTCGCCACAAGAAGATTTACAAAATATCATGGACAAAATGTTCGGCCCAATGTTAGGGAATGCAGCCAAGATACTGATCGAAAGAGTACATAGGGTCAGGAAACCCGTAAACCTGGGGAAGGACGTTGCCAGAGATGTAATAATTAGGCGGCATAATTATAAAGACAAAGAGGAAATATGGAAAAAAATGAAAATAGGAAACCCAATAAGGTATGAAGAAATGGAAATCAAGGTTTTTGCGGACCTGGCAAGAGAAACACGTGAGAGAAGAAAATTACTCAAACCATTGGTGGACCAAATGAGAACTCAGGGGATCCAATATTCATGGGGAATCCCAGCAGGTCTAATAGGAAAAAAGAGGGCCGATCCGCAAAACGAGAATCCTTGGTGGGCCTGTGTTAGCGCTCATCCCTGTGGGGCATCCAGGGAGAAGGGGATACTTAATTTGATCCTCTCCCAGGTGGAAGGGTCATGGGTAGACCGATAGGCCCCTTTTGGGTACAGGGTGGGAGGGGGGGTGTTGGTCTCCCATGAGGGAAAATAGGTAGAAGAGTTGGGGTAAACATAAAAAGGCCTCCGACCCTCCGCTGTCTCCCTCCCACCTCCCTGCTTGGGGATGGGGGGGGATGAAACATTAATGGTAAGTCTGCTGACTTACAATGTGCGGGGACTTGGGAGCCCCAAAAAAAGACATAACATATTAAACAAATTAAATCGCCAAGACTATATTCCAAGAATTATCCAACCTGGTATTGCGGTGACTCCACATCTAAAAGATCAAAGGGGTGGCTATTGGGTTCTCTAGAAGAGTTCAGTTTACACTGAGGGAAAGGTGGGTGGACCCAGAGAGGAGGTACATATTGCTGAAGGGCAGGCTGAACAATAGGGACTGCACTCTGGTAAATGTGTACTGCCCCAATAGAAATCCAGCCGGCTTCCTGACAAAAGTACTGGAAATTCTGATAGAATTTAAAAGTGGAATGGTGATAGTGGCCGGGATTTTAACTTTGGTCTGGATCTGGAGATAGATAGTACGTCCCGAGCCCAGGGGAACCGAAGCGCACAGTTAAAAAGAGTTAAAAAGAAAATACTTCAGAACCAGCTAATAGACATATGGAGGTTACAGCATCCTGAGGTTAAAGATTACACGTTTTTTTCCCCTGTGGATGGGACGTACTCCAGGATAGATTATATCTTAGTAGAACACAGAATCCTGGATCAGGTGATTGAAACAAATATTGAGGTAACAACATTATCAGGAATTAAAAGAACTAATTGAGCAAGAGACCCGCAATACATACAACAAAATTAAAAAACAACAAAATAGGGAAACACCTCCCCAGAACTTTAAATAAGAAAAAAACAAGGAATTATATAGAAAATATACAAAATGAAGTAGGGGAAACTGTATATAAAACAAGAGAGATCTACACTTCAACCCCATCTTGAAGGTAAAATCATTTTAGGGGGGACTCTAACATTGCCTTTGACCAAGGACTTGACAAAACTAGACCCCCAAAGAATCAATTGACGCGCCCCTCCAAAGCAAGCCTTAAATTAGCAAAACTGCTACATACAGCGAATCTGACAGACATTTGGAAGGAACTCAACCCAACCAAGAAAGACTTCACACATTTCTCGTTTCCTCATCACTCCTATGCGCGAATTGACCATCTGTTAGTGCGATCAGACACGGTAGCTCTAATCCCTCTCTCCCGAATAATTGACACCGCCCTCTCCGATCATTCCATCGTGCTTTTACAAATTTTGTCAGACCCGCATTATGCGAGACAAGCTCTTTGGAGACTAAATGAATCCTTTCTCACTGACCCAGTCATAGTCTCTGAGCTCAATAGCTCCATCAAGGAATACTTTTCGCTTAATAACATGGAGGGGTTTACCGCGAGCACGCTCTGGGAAGCCCATAAAGCTTTCATTTAAACTCATTCAGATTTCTTCGCAACGAAAAAAGGAAAGGATGGCAGATTTAGTCAGACTCGAAAAATCTTACTTATCTCTCCTTGCTCAACACAAGTCCAATCCCTCTAAACCTCTTACCTCCCAAGTTGACAAAGCCAGATTAGAACTGAATTTAGCGTTAACGGCTAAATCAGAAAAGTCTATCCGCTGGAGTGGACAAAAATTCTACACACAGTATGACAAACCTGGAACCATGTTAGCTTCCAAACTAACCCCTAGACCACGCCAGTCCACACTTCCTAAAATCAGAATCCCGGGCCAGGGCCTCTCCTCAAATCCAACGAAAATCCTAGAAGCATTTCATAAATACTACTCAGATCTTTACAGCTCATCCCCACAGACTCCTAAAAACCCAGCCCAGCCATTCTTATCCCTCTTCCCTATTTGACAACTGAACACAAACACATCTTAGAGGCCGAATTAACGGAAAAGGAGATTCTGGGAGTCATTAAGGACTTAAAGAATGGGTCTGCGCCAGGCCCGGATGGTTTTTCTGTGCCTTACTATAAGACCTTCGCTGAGACACTCTCTCCCTTTCTATTGAAATTCTTTAATTCCACTACACAGGGCCTTCCCCTAAACTCGCAGCTCAACTCGGCCTACATTTCAGTTATACCTAAACCAGAGAAAAACCCTGAGGAAGTGGGCAATTATAGACCGATTTCACTCATCAATAACGACATCAAAATCTTGACAAAAATACTAGCCAACAGGCTGGCCTCTTTCATTAATACCTATATAAACAAAGACCAGGTAGGCTTTATACCCAGCAGACAGGGACCAGATCAGATACGCAGAGCCATAGACTTAATCTCCATCCTGCAGTCTAATTGGGAGGGTGGCCCGAAGCAAAGAGGCATGGTCCTATCCTTGGACCTACAAAAGGCCTTTGACTCGGTAGCGTGGCCCTATCTGTTCACACTTTTAGAAAAACGGGGCATCGGCCAGTGGTTTATGGGCATTATCAAAGCTCTTTACTCCTTCCCGACAGCCCAAATTAGGCTTCAGGGCTTCTATTCTAAACCAATGGCTATAGCTAAAGGGACAAGACAGGGATGCCCCCTATCCCCTCTCATCTTCGTCATAGCCATTGAAACCTTGGTGATCGCTATCCGTCATAACTTAGATATCAAAGGAGTTAAATGTGGTGCACAGATCCATAAATGTGGTCTCCTTGCGGACGATATCATCCTTTTTATTACTTCCCCCCACACTTCCCTTCCTAACCTGAACCACACTTTAGATCTCTTCGCGGAAATCTCTGGGCTTACCGTGAACTACTCAAAATTGCAGGCAATGAACATCTCCCTCACACCAGAAACAGTTTACTCACTTCAACAATCTTTTCCCTTTCACTGGAGCACCTCCTCCATTAAATACCTAGGCATCAACTTATCAGCCAAGATAGAAGAACTATACTCCAACAAGTACCCCAACATCTTTCGAAAACTGGAGAATGACCTGAACTCCTGGTCTAACAGTGGTCTCTCCTGGTTAGGTAGAATTAATGCAGTCAAAATGACCCTTTTACCGCAATTATTATATCTCTTCCGAGCACTGCCGATACCAATCAGGAGAGACCACCTCAAGAAATTATCAAGATCTTAAAATTTGTTTGGGGAAAGTCAGGATTTAGGTTTCCCCAAAACACACTGTACCGCTACAGGAAAAAGGGAGGGTTGGGACTCCCATCCTTCCTTAAATATTACCAAGCAGCTAGATTAGCACAATTATCTCAGGTTTATATGAAATGCGAAAAACCGGACTGGATTCAGATAGAACGACTAGCTATCCCAAAACACACAATAGACTACCTCCTCTGGTCACCACCTAAAAATAGACCACCAATACTATCTCCCACTCTATCAAATTCATTCACCTTCTGGGACTCCATGCGAAATCACCCCGAGCTTGTCTCACCTCTGAAACCCCTTGCGCACATTTTCAATAACCCGGACTTCCCTCCGGGTTTGAACATCAGAGCATTCAAGTGGTGGTTGGACAAGGGGCTGTACCGAATAGGGCACTTCTCCCGCTTGGGCACAATGACCCTTAATCAATGTGTTAATAAGCTGGACCTTCCGGATTCTGAAAGGTTCAGATTTCAACAAATTTGTCACTTTTTACAATTAACATGGAAAGATAAGTCCCTCCCACCTAAACTTACAACGTATGAAATCTGGTGCGGCCAAGCAATGGAACAGAGGGGGGGCATCTCAATAATTTACACTTCTCTCATTCAACCAGTAACGAAAGCCCCATATATGACTCAATGGGAGAGGGACTTTCAGTTTTAGTGGGATTTGGAGACCTGGCATAGTGCCTTATTTAATTCCTACCGGGGTATCCTGAACACCACGCTCATGGAGGCCAGCATCAAGGGGATTACGAGGTGGTATCTTACCCCGACTAAACTCGCCTCCATCTACATCTCTGCAGATCCCAAGTGCTTCAGAGGCTGCTCCCTCTTAGGCACAATGCCTCATATCTAGTGGGAATGTCCAAGGATACGCCAATATTGGAGGAAAATCTTTAACCTTATTTATAGGTTAACTAATAACCAGGTCCCCAGATCCCCAGAGATCGCTCTCCTTAATGCTCACATACCGAATTTATCAAAATCCAATAGGAAATGAGTACAATTAATTTTGCTAGGAGCTAAAATGACCTTAGCAAAATCTTGGAAAAAGCCAAAGATCTCCCTAGCCGCAACTTCTCGAAAAATCTCTTGGATTATGTCACAAGAGCAGCTGACTATCATTCTATCAAATACGACTAGGAAGTTTGAGGCTATCTGGGAACCCTGGGCAACATACATGGGAATCTCCTTTACTCCAGGCTCCACTCGGACAACGGATCCGGCTTCGTAGTTTTAAATTTAGGTGCTTCTCTTCTCTCCTTCCTCTTTGATCCCCTTATCTCTATATTCTCTTCCTCTCTTGCTCTACTTCTTATTACCTTATCCATGTTGTTACTTGCCTGACTTGATCCACGCTTCTCTAACTCTGTTGGAAAAGTTACATGCTTTATCTGTTGCTCTCATGTCTTATTATCTACATGCGATTTTTGCAGATTTGAGAGTCAATCCGATGCGTTAGACACCTTGGGGAGGACGATACTTCCACGCACCCGACACAGCAAGTTCCCGCTCTGGGGTGTTGAGTTGTCGGAAAGTAACACCTCCCCCCCAGGCCTACCTGGAGGGTGATCCTAAGACCATTATATATTTCTTTTTTTCTTGATACATTAGACTTAATGCCTGAAATTGTAATCTTCTTTTTATGCAATCACCTCACATTTGCTCATATGTCAAGTAACTAAATCTACGCTTATATCGTACCATTATTTGTCCTGTTAAAAATTTCACTAAAAATCTTTGAAAGAAAACAAGAGAGATCGCTAAAACCTTTCAAGAGTACAATAGGAAACTATATGCAGTTAGACAAGACGAGGCTCCCCAAACGAAAGCCCAGAGGATAGGGAAAACTAAGGATTTCTTGAAAACAGCTAATCTACCTCGAATAGAAGAGAAACAGGCCCTCACCCTAGAAGCCCCCCTCATGCTACAAGAGATCAAGTAGGCAATAACCAATACAGCATCGGGGAAAAGCCTGGGCCCTGATGGACTCCCAATAAGCTATTACAAGAAGTTTAAGGAGATCTTAGCCCCCATAGCATGTAAATATATGAATGGCATTGGCAATAGCTGGGAGATGAGAAGTGAGGCCTTAATGGCCAGGATTACAATAATCCCGAAAAAAGGGAAAGATAAGACTCTTTGTTCCAGCTATAGACCAATCTCATTGTTAAATGCAGATATAAAGCTTTTCTCCAAGGTATTGGCATCCAGACTAAAAGACGCGATAGAACAAGTGGTTAAAGAAGACCAGGTGGGCTTTGTGTCAGGGAGAGAGGGGAAAGACAATGGGATAAGATCCCTGCTACTAATCCAGAAAATCAAGCGGTAGGGAGAACCCGGTCTTCTCCTATCAATAGATGCCGAAAAGGCCTTTGACAGGGTAGACTGGGGGTTCTTGACCCAGATACTGGAAATAATCGGCTTGGGAAGCAAGTGATCCAGTGGATTCTAGCACTATATAATCGCCCTAAAGCGAAGGTGAGAGCGCTATCCCCGCCTTCGAAATGGAAAACGGGACGCGACAGGGGTGCCCCTTCTCCCCACTCTTATTTATCATCTCCATGGAACCTCTCTTGGTGGTAATCAGGAATAACCACGATATTAAAGGGTTTAAAATAGGAGAGGAAGAACATAAGCTTTTACGGATGATATCTTAGTTTATGTTAGTAAGCCTAGGAAGACAATACCTAATCTCATGAAAGTGATCAAAACGTATGGAGAAATCCCGAACTTTAAAACAAGCCTTGGAAAGTCGGAGGTACTGAAAATTAATATGGGCAAACAGGAGGAGTCAGAGAGAGTTCCCCTTTAAGTGGAATAAGACAGAAATAAATTTCTTGGGTATTAAGTTGACAGAAACATGGGAGGGACCCTACCATTTAAATTATACCCCTCTACTAAACGAAGTAAAGGAGGAAGTGAGGAAAATGACATATAGACCACTGTCCTGGATAGGCCGAATAAACGCGATAAAAATTATTATACTCCCTAAAATTACATATAAATTCCAGATGCTGCCAATTTAATATCCCACAGGGTTTCTTTCAGATGTTAAATAGGATATTAACAAGATTTATTTGGAAGAATAAAAAAACAAGGATAAAATCCTCTGTGTTAAACAGGGAAAGGGCAAGAGGAGGGTTAGCAGTACCAGATGTAAAAAAATACTATATGAAAAATGTGCTGGCACGGGTAATAGCATGGGTACAGAACAACGGGGAAAAAAATGACTGAGAATAGAAAACACAATTAGTAAAAACGGAAAATTGTATACTCACCTTTCCGTAATTTTCCTTTCCTGGTGCATCTTCATGGCAGCATACACATGGGTTATGGCTCCGCCCCCACAACGTGATAGGACTGGTTAACTATAGATCAAAGACAGACCCGGCTCACCGCATTCTCTGTAACTCTCACCAACTTGGGCGGGAATCTATATACTGCCATGAAGATGCACCAGGAAAGGAAAATTACGGAAAGGTGAGTATAAAATTTTCCGTTTTCCTGGTGCATCATGGCAGCATACACATGGGACCTAACTCGCCATATGGGAGGGTGCAAGAAAAATTTTGTAATGATCAGAAGCGCAATTATGCACCATGAATTTTCCAAATTTTACTGTCGTGAGCCCGGTTCACTTAAAGTGTAATAAAGGTGTTTCCTGGGAGGACCATATTGCTGACTTGCAAATAGCCTCAGGAGACACTCAGCACTGAGCTTTGCACTGAGCTGGCACTGCCCTAGTTAAATGTGCTGTTAAGTCATCCGAAACAGGAAGGTCTTGTGGAGAGTAGGCTCTTTTAATTGTCTTAATCTAGGATATGACTGTACATGTTGATGCTGATTGGCCCTGCCTTAAGCCACGCTGGAACCAAGTACAGATTTCAGCTTTCCTGAATGAAAAGGTAGCTGCCAAGCAGGTCACCAAGGTTAGATCAACATCCAGGGGATGTGGTTCTCTCACTCAACCAAGAAAGATGCTAAACTAACTTCCTGGTTAAAGTCAAAGGAGAAAGACATCACATGGATAAAGGCAGTCTGGAGTTTTAGGACTATACTGTCTGGGTAGAACGCTTAGGTGAGGCTCCTTAAGTACAAAGCCTGCAGCTCTGACACCCCTTTTTCACAGAGGTTGCAGCAACCAGAAATAAGATCTTTAGATTGCAGAGTGTAGGCAATTCTGTAGGATAGAAGTGAGGCCTTGATAGAGATGAGGAACATGAGCAATGCCACATAGGGAACAATGGTTTCCTGGCAGGTATACAAATTCATGCAAGCCTATTGAGAATTGCATCACTAAAGGGTTAAGGACTCTCTGTAAGTGCAGACAAGGCTGAAGTTTGAACTTTAAACATATTTGAACCTAGGCCCAGTTGTAAGAACTGTAGAACCTTGGCTCGTTTAGGTGATAAAGGACTCCAGGCTTTACTGTGTGAGATCTGCATAATTTTCCCATATTCTTTGGTAAGTCTTATTCACAAAGAAATTCTCTGGCTTAACACAAGGTAGCCACTACCTGCACTGAGCACCCTTGACTTGGTAGCCTGCACCTCCCAACTTCCATGCCATCAAAAAGTAGTCTCTTGGGGCTGGATGACAAAACTGACCGTGAGAGAGCAAATCTGTCATCACTGGAAGAGGCAGAGAATCCTACCCTTTCACTGCTGTCTATGCACGGTATAAATCTTGCTCCTCTTCTAAAAGGAGTGAATGACAGAAGGGCTTTGAACACTACTCTCAGTTCAAGAGCATTCAATACTATGCCTCATAAGCTGAACATCCCATGACCTCGAGCAGCCTGCTCTTTGAAATGCATCCCCCAGCCTTTCTAGCTGAGGTCTGATGTGATAATGTTCCATTCAAAAACAATTGGTCAGTTACAAAGAACCAAGGATACTCCGTCACTGTTCTGCTGGAGAGACTTCACTCCCAAAGCACCTTTGACTTTCTCTATCAGAGGACGGCTATTCCATTGTGGAAGTTCTACTGATTTTTCCCCGTCACTATTGCAGTGAGACCTTTGTGAATACCCTGGGGGAGATGTACAGACCGAAGGGGAGGCACTGAAGCTGGCAGATGAATTGAGGATGAATTGGGACATGTAGGTGTCTGATAAACCTACAGAGCATCCAGTCTCCCAGATTTATCAATAATATAAAGGATTGGAGGTTTTCTATCTTGCATGCCTCCATCTTCCTGTGCTTGTTGAGGTTTTTTTTTTTACAGAGGCGAACCGAATCCTCATCTCCTCTAGGCAAGTGGAGCCTTTTAGATTGCTCATTTATTTAATCCGGCTATAAAACTTGACCAGAATTTTTTAAATTTTCCATTAATTCTGGTAGCCTGGCTGACTGGAAGAGATTGAAAGGTGGACATCCCACCTATCAATTTTATATGATCGTTATGCTCATTGAATTACGCCCCTGCATGAGTGAACGTTTGTCATGATGATATACTTTTTTAATAAAATGATTGTACCAGAAAGGTGGACATCCCTTAAACTTCCACCAATGTCACGGCAATATAGTTGATATGGCCCACTGATCCTGAATATTTTCAATCCAGGTGTGTGCACAAAGCTTCACACAGGCACCCCCTTGTATGAGTGCACCCTTAAAAAGACTTTCGCTGTTCTCCCAAGACAGGTGCCTTAGAGTTTTAAGGCTTTAATAATGATTGGGTAGTTCTCCAGTTCCTTCAGCAATCTTTTCCCCGATCCGTAGGATTTTGCCTTCTTGTATCTATTTTGGAAGTTGCCGCCTGTATGCTGGACCTTTCAGAATTTTCTGTTTTTTGTCAGATGATATATTCGCCCTGACCGGGCAGTGGTCACCCTTGAGGTGGCTGTATCCTGTCTACTCCCAAATGGATTGGATCTGTTGTCTGGTATCTTGCACCAGTTTTATTTATTTATTTTTAAGGCAATTTGCCATTTGACCACGTTCTATGGTCTGTTGTCTAGGTTAGGTAAACCCTCATCTGTCCTATGTCGGTGGAGTTCCCACTGGTGACGGGCCAGTCCCGCTTATATAGTAGACTGTTTTTTGTCTTTTAAGACTTTCCAGGTCGTATGTCCGCCGTTGAAGGTTTTATCTATGTTCTTCCGTTTTAGGATGCCTAGCCCCTTTTCTAACGAC
This sequence comes from Glandirana rugosa, assembly GCA_018402905.1. Taxonomy (NCBI): domain Eukaryota; kingdom Metazoa; phylum Chordata; class Amphibia; order Anura; family Ranidae; genus Glandirana; species Glandirana rugosa. Next base: position 434,630 of record BLSH010391642.1, read on the forward strand.
TTCCTTGACCTCTTGATGGGTTAGTAATAATTTCGGAATTTTGAGATTCCGTGGACAGAACCCTCTTGT
>BLSH010391642.1:440243-451771 GCA_018402905.1 Glandirana rugosa
CCCATTCCCGGCAGTCGTCCCCAAATTCCCGAGCGGAAGAGACCTACCACCAACCACTATGTCAACACAAGTTTTAATAAGTTGGGGGTTACGACATTTACCAAAATCCCTTAACTTACATGTAAACATTAACATAAGACTTACTTTAGGATGTTCCTGAAGAATTTCTTGGTATACGTTGATTTTACTGTAGTTAATCAAAACATTATGTCATCATTTACAAAGAAAACACTTAAGAAGTAACTGTATTAATAAGTTAGGGAATTTCTGATGGTGAGACTTCTTGTCTCCAAGTTACTTCACAAAAGTTAGTCCGTAACTTTTGTGGACACCTATAGTCCCTCGTCGTTATTTGGGATTATTCGTGGTCAATCCGTCGAAATTTTACTGATACTATGAGTCGAGGAGGATCTGTAAATGACCACACCAATGTTTGTACCACTCCAGTTCTCTTACCAGGTCCTTCTGTTCTCTTGTCCACTAATGAGAAGTGTCCTTCCCGTTACCGATATTCTTCTAACGTTTCTACAATTTTCAACAGTGCCCTTTGCCTTGAATTTGCGAATGATGCTTCCTATGGTGTCTCTTGGTATGTTTAACATCTTTGCAATCTTCTTATAGCCATTGCCCTTCCTGTGAAGAGTAATCACCTGTTCTCTTGTCTTCCTGGACCATTCTCTTGACCTCACCATGTTTGTAACCACACCAGTAAATGTCTAGGAGGAGCTGAGTATCATAGTCATTTTAAAGCTGCCTAACTGGTGCTTATTAGGGTTTATTGCTGCTCCCTGATATCCACAGGTGTTTTCAATGCCTGATTGAAAACACTTCATTGAACCTCTGTTCTTCAGAGTGGTAGTCTTTAAGGGATTGAATAATTATGTCAATGAAGAATTCACAAAAGAAACATTTACTACTGTATTACAAAACTAATTGATGTCATTTTAGTTGCATATGGTTCTTTAAGAAGTCCTTGTAGGATTTCATTCAGAATACAATTACAAATGTACATTCAATTCCCTAAAACCATTTACAGCATTGGGGGTTGAATAATTTTGAACACAACTGTATCACCAACCACCATCCAGAGAAGGCGAGCCCTTAAACCCCTGCTGACGGCCCTTACCCAAAAGAAAAGAAAATACTGGTGGGCCTTCCCATTTCGTTTGTCTTTCCAGTACAAAAATAAAACTTTTCATTTCACCAACCTGACGGATGGAGAAAAACTTTTGCTCCAGTTGGGCCTAATCTCTCAGGAATTACCCCCACCTCCATCTGACCAATGTCACAGCTCCTCCAAACGGCCACCACCAGGGAGTCCCCTGAATCCCATCTGGAAAAACAAAAACCAAAGAGGATCCGGGACTCTGTTCCCCCCTGATACAGACACTGGGTTACTTTGACTAGAATCTCCATCCTCGGACTTATTCAAGACAACTCTGTCAGTATCATTTCGTGACGGATCCCTAGCAGTTATTTTACCTTCTCCTTTCTAGTAGAGAGAAGGTCTTGGTTCTCTACTGGGACTGTTCCCCTTTTTGTTTCACTCCACCTCAACCCAGAACATGATCACTCAAGACCCCTTCGGGGGAACAACTTCTTCTCTGAAGGATGACTGAATCCCCATAAGATTCCTGATCTAAGGGCCCCCATACTATGGTCTGTTAAGCACATGACTTGACACATATTGATCACAACTCTTGGGATATGGAACTCCTGCCCACCTGTGGGGGATTGGGGAGTAGAACCAACTACTGATCACACTGCCTTCTGGTTATAAACTGATATGTTGCCCATAAGTTATGGGCTCTCTGGTTTAACAGTTATATGTGGTTCACAACTATGGTTGATATTTCTCTACTTGAGTTATAATATTTTCTGAGATTGCTAACATACACACCTCTCACCAAGACTGGAGGCCTCCCCCCCACTTCTTATACTTAATTAAGGGGGTCCCTCTGGCCGAGGGGAGACACTGTGACACTCCTACTGTAGGATCTGGGAGCAATCGTCGCCCCCGGATACTCAGTCCAGGTGCTCGTATCTGAGCCGCCTATTATTTGAGCTCTAACTTGTTTAGAACCCCGGGTAAGGGCGGGACTGTTCCCGCCCCCCCCAGGGGACCTCAGGACTTTTCCATCCTGATGCCCCCCTCTTCCATCTTGTATTTTCTATTTTCCTTTTCTTCTCTAGTTTCTAAATTTTCTACCCAACTAACCTTATCTTTAATGCAGGTGTCCCCATGGATCCCAGACCTCGAATATCCCACACTCCACTATGCCTCGGAGGATGCGTTTGGTCTCAGGGTCTCTCTTCTTGATGCAAGGGTAAGTCATATCACTTCAAAAGCGAAATTCACTCCCCTCTTTCATGGCTGACGATACCCACCCTAAGGCAATCTGCAAGATTGCCTCACATAATGTTCAAGGGTTGAATTCCCCAAAAAAAAAAAAAAAACCCCATTGTTATTTGCTTTGGTAATTGAAATCCTGGCAATCGGGATTCGATCTAACCCAAATATAATGGGAGTAAGATGTGGCCATTGACCCACAAATGCGCGTTATTTGCGAATGATGTCCTCCTTTTTATAACTGCACCTCTGCAATCCACCCCTAATATATTTAGCCTCCTCACCGAATTCGGGAAGGTTTCTGGTCTCCAGGTTAACATATCTAAAACAATGGCTTTGAACATATCTGCCACACAAAGGGTGGTAGACCTTCTAAAGGAACGTTTCCCCTTTAGCTGGAAGACCAACTCCATCCCCTATCTGGGCATTCAATTATCCTCGTCTTACGATCTACTATATAAATATAACTACCCTCCCCTGTTTAGGAAGCTCAAGTCTGACCTCTCCCAATGGGCCCAATACAAAATGTCCTGGCTGGGTTGAATCAACGCTATAAAGATGACACTCCTGCCACGCATTTTGTATTTGTTCCATTCTCTGCCCACCCCTATCCTTAAAAGCCAACTGGATAGACTACAAACTGAAGTCAACCGTTTTGTCTGGGGGAAGTCTGGCCATCGCCTATCTAAAAACATTCTTTTTCGACCCAAATCTAGAGGAGGCCTGGGGCTTCCCAACCTCTGGCTCTATTACCAAGCAGCCCAACTCATGCAAATTTCCACTATTTACATTCCTGGGACGAAACCAGACTGGATAAACATGGAGTTACAATCCATCCCCAAAAACACTATAGACTACTATACTATAGACTATAGACTACTATACTATACTATATATATATAAACACTATAGACTTCCTGATATGGAGACCCCCTAAATCTAGACCAGCAGTCATGTCCCCTACCCTATCTCAATCTATGGCCTTGTGCGATTCAATGCGTAAAACTAGTAAATTAATATCACCCTGGTTCCCACTATCACACCTTTTTCACAACCCTCTATTTCCTCCAGGTTTGAATATAGAAGCCTTTATTTTCAATATTTTTATTGAAATTTATCATACATGACAAAGTAACTTATGCAGAAGAATTTTCCATATCCATACCGACAGTTCTCATAGTAAGTGTACAAATTTATACCGATAGTACAAACAAAAAAAAGTAGTATAATCATTTATGACAATATAAGAGGCTTGGTAAGGATTAAGAAAATCATAATAGTGTGTCCTATTGAGGACCGGTTAAACTAGTAAAACAAACAGCATAAGATAAGGCATTAGAGATTGAATTCAGTATCATTGAGCCCTGACATTCCTTCAGAGGGTCAGAAGGAGGTCATTAATAGACAGGAACCATTAATAGACAGGAACCATAAATAACCTTATTATGTTAATTAAGAAAATCAGAGATTGTAAATAGAGATACTTGCATAGAATTGAACCAACTGTGCCCGAGTTTCCTAACAAGCCCCAAACATCTAGACAACCCTCGGTAGCTGTGGATCATATTAACTAAATTTCAGTTAGATCCTGAAAGAACACATGTGGTAAAGCATAGAAAATCTAACAGACTCACAGGGAGAGCATCAAGTCTTGAGAGTCACAGAAGCCATATAGAAATGCTCATGAATATAGAATGTTTTCAAAGTCAACCATCAGCAGAAACCATGTAACTAAATTGGTGCCCTCCAGTTTAGGTCTTATAGGTATGGCAACCCTCATTAAATTCACTTTTAGGCACATCTGGACAGGAGAAAACCAGAGAGAGATCCCCCAGACCCCCGGCACCCCCGATGGGAACTAGCTGTGCCGAGAGATGGGGACCCCCCCCTTCCCAGAGCGCCGCTTCAAAGGGACACAATCTCCAATCAAATCCTAAAGTAGTCTCTGCTGAGTCGTAATAAGAACCGCAATGGATGCTATAACCTTCTGTTAAATGCTTGCGTTCCCTACCGCCCTCTGGAACAAAATGGTAGCAGTTGGCACAATGAGGAAGATAAAGAAGAGGAGAGAAATAAGCAAAGGACAAGAAAAGGGGAGGATAGCCGTGGAGATAGTGGGTATAGCGAGATAGATGCTGACTCTATCATTAGCTCATAGAGCTTGAGGCCCTGGAATGCCAGGAGTTAGAGAAACTCCAACAAAGGTCACCCATGGTTCCCAGATCAGCTCAAATTTGTGCAGATTATCGGTTAAGATGCTAGCTAACCTCTCTTGTGTCATTAACCAGGATATTTTTTGAATAGCTGCTTTTAAAGAAACCTGCTCTTGTTTCCACGCCCTTGCTATTGTAATCTTGGCTCCCAGTAATATGAAATTAATTAATTTCCTGTTAGTTTTTGTAGAATTGGGGATATATTCATTTAAAAGGGCGATAGTAGGGGACCTTGGTAGTTTGCATCCTGTTACCTTTTGAATAAGACAGAATATTTTGGACCAGAAAGACCGTATTCTTGGGCACTCCCACCAAACATGGGCCATGGTGCCCTTAAGAAGACAACCCCTGAAGCACAGAGGATCAACCATTGGGTAGAATTTAGTCAGTCTAGCTGGCGTGAGATACCATCTCATCATTACTTTCAAACTAGCTTCAGATATAGTGGTGTTCAGGATGCCCTTGTAAGATTTGAAGCAAGCGGCTTGCCATCTATCAAGGTCCCAATCAACCTGAAAGTCTGATTCCCAGTTAATCATAAAGGCTGATTTCTTAACGGGAAGAGTGAGTGCTTCGTAAATGACTGAGCCACCTGCAATGATGGCTGACCACACCAACGTTCAAAATCAGTAAAATTAGGGGGGAATGGTTTATCCCTCCAAATGTGAAGAAAATTGGATATTTGGTTAAATCTAAATTTCTCAGAGTCAGGGAGCTCCAATTTGTTTACACAGTATTTAAGAGTGATTGGGCCAGAAGCCGTGAAGAAGTGTCCTATGCGGAACAGCCCCTTGTTTAGCCACCATTGAAAGGCTTTAATATTTAACCCCGGGGGAAAATATGGGTTATGAAAGAGGTGCGCTAATGGTTTGACTGAGGACACTAAGGACGGGAGATGTCTGATTTTATCCCACAGGGCCAGCTCATTAGAGAGTGTAGGGCCAAAATTGGAGGTCTATCTTTAGAGGGACACCATAAGAGAAAATCTAGTGTGTGCCGCGGGGTGGCCTGCCTCTCTATCCGCACCCAGTCCTGCTTCTCCTGTCTAGAGTAAAAAGAAGACAATTGTGCCAGCCTGGTGGCTTGAAAATATTTCACTAGGTGTGGTAGACCTAGTCCTCCCCTCTGTCTATGATGAAATAGGGTATTTTGGGGGATCTCCCAGATGAATTTAAGGATTCTACTTTGAAATGAGGAAAGGTGATCCTTCCGGATTGGGACGGGTAGAGAGCGAAAAAGGTAGAGGAGTCTAGGCAGTAGGGTCATTTTCACTGAGTTAATTCTCCCCAGCCATGAGATATCCTGCTTAGACCAAAGCTTGAGATCATCCTCGAGCTTGCGGAACATTAACCCGGACCCCCGAAATCTAAGAGAAATTTTTAAGGAGCTGGCATAAGATGGGGAGAGAGGACATCGGGAAGTTATGAAAACTAGTAGATCATCACAAATAATCCGCATTTGTGTTCCTGCTGTCCGCATTGCACCCCTTTGATGTATTGATTTTCTCTAACGGCTATGGCAAGAGTCTCTATCGCAATAGCGAATAGTAACAGGGATAATGGGCAGCCCTGCCTAGTGCCTGTTTTAATTGGAAAGGATTTGGAGTAGAATCCTTGCAATTTAATCATAGCTTGTGGGAAAGAGTATAGTGCTCTGATAAGGCCTAGGAACCTCTCACCAAATCCCCAATGCAGAACCTCTCACCAAATCCCCAATGCTTCAAAAGGGAAAACAGATAAGTCCATGAAACTGAGTGAAACGCCTTACATAGGTCCAGGGAGAGCAACATCCCCTTCTGAACTGACTCCTGTCCAATTGGATTGAAGTATGGAAACTATATTGATTGCCCTTCTAACTTGGTCGGGACCCTGTCGACCTGGTATGAATCCCACCTGGTCTTTGTAGATGTATAGACCAATGAATGATGCTAGACGGTTCGCCATTATTTTAGTCCGAATTTTCAGGTCATTATTTATGAGGGAGATAGGACGGTAATTGTCTATGTCTTCTGGCTTTTTCTCAGGTTTAGGGATCACAGTGATGTATGCAGTGTTTAAGTGCGTCTCGACAGGGTCCCCTTTCATTTTGGAATTAAAAAATTTCGCCATATGAGGAGCCAGTGTTTTAGCGAATGTTTTGTAGTAGGGGCCTGGGAGGCCATCAGGTCCAGGCGCTGAGCCCTATTTGAGGTCCTTGATGACCTCTATTACCTCCTCCTAAGAGATTACTTCATCCATTATATCTCTGTGTTGGTCTGAGAGAAGGGGCAGTGGGATGTCGCCAAGGAACCGGGCTATGTTTTCTGCATTCTCGTCCGTCCCGGGGCTGTATAGGTTCTCATAAAATTTTTGAAAGGCCCCAATAACTATATTGGGGTTGGAGGAAGGGGGGTAACCGTCCGCCCTAATTTTGGGCATAGATAGATGCCTTACATGGGGGGTAAGCTTCCTTGCCAGTAAGGAACCCATTTTATTACCCTGAGTATAGAATTTGTTTTTAGACCAGCAAATGGCCTTCTCTGCTTTCGTTGTGAGTGCAAGATTAAGCTCTAACTTCACCTTATCTAGCTTATCTAAAAGTGACTGTCAGGGGTGCGCCTTGTGTTCTGCTTTAATTGCCGTGAAAGACTCCTCTAGCTTCTTCAAGGAAAATCCTCTCTCTTTTTTGATCCTGGATGCCATCTAAATAAATTTACCTCTAATAAAGGCTTTATGGGCAGCCCAAACTGATTCTACAGAGGTATTTCCTGTCATGTTAATGGAGAAGTATTCTTGGAGACTTTTATCGATTTTGGTGGCATTTACTGGGTCGGTCAGTAACGACTCATTAAGTCTCCAGTGCGGTTTATGAAACATTCTTGACTGGATGCGGATAGACAGCGAGACTAGCAAATGGTCCGATAGGGCTGTATCTTGAATGTAGGCATCCGATACGGAAGGTAAGGTGTAGGAGGGAGTTAACAGGTGGTCAATTCTAGAATATGAATTGTGAGGGCTGGAGAAATGAGTAAAATCCCTACTAGAGGGATGCTTATCCCGCCAGACATCAATTAAGTTATATGAATGGAGGAGTTTGGCTATTCGTAAACTGACTCTGGTTGGGTGCAAAAGTTGGTTGCCTAGGGGTCTTGTTTTATCTAAAGATTGGTCGAAGGCCACATTAGAGTCGCCTCCAAATATTATTGTACCCTCCAACAAGGGGAAAAGGGCCGCTAACATTTTCTGAAAGAACTTCAGCTAACCCTTATTGGGGGCGTAGTACGAAATAAGTGAAATGATTTGCCCATCAATAATACCCTTTACTAGAATATACCTGCCCTCTGGGTCCCTAACATCTGAGAGCCAAGTGAAGTTGCAGTTTTTGGAGAATAAAATAGCTACTCCTTTGGTTTTAGATTCAGCGTTAGCTAAGAAAAAGCGCGTAAAATAGGGGTGGAGGAACTTAGGGTTTTATTGGGCTGGAAAATGAGTTTCCTGGAGCATTAGGATATCTAATTTCAGAGATTTATAGTGGTCGCAAATCTTTTTGCGTTTTATGGGGGAGTTAAGTCCCTGAACATTATGGGTGGCGACCCTAACAGGGATTTGTGGGAGGTCAGCCATCATTCTTGGTGCAGTGGGTGCTTATGTTAGTAAGGTCACTCACCCTTCCCTGGATGTTCCCGTTATCCGGGGAACCAGAGCGCGTCCTGAGAACAGAGCACTGATCAGCATCCACTCTAGAAAGAAAGAAGGAAATAAGGGGGGGAAGAAAAGGTGAAACTAGAAATACCAAAAAGGTGGTGTTAAACATTTTGAACCAAACTCGACAGTTAAGTAGCCCTGAAAAGGGCCATTTTCTCCAACTAAGGGATTTGCGACCAAGGGGGGAGAAAAAATAGAGCCCCATTGGACACCCTTTGGTAGAGACCAAAAAGTCTGGCTAGTACCGCCAGACAGCCCATCTCTGACCTGCCTCGAGAGGTCAGAGAGATAGGCGGAGGCGCAGGGGGACCACCCCCGCCATGGAGCCCTGTGAAAAAAATGATCATGAACAATAATAAAATATGATAACATATAGTCCTATCTTATATAAGGTCTTAGAACTGACCACAAGCCTTGGTTACCTCCTACCTGGGGAGGATCAATTGCCACCCCCTCTGATCCCGACCTGTGGAGACCCCCCTCCCCCCCATGATTAGGAGGGGGAAGCCTCCCCAGGAGGGGATCCCCTATGAGGAGGTAGGTCCAAAAAGGATAGAAAAGGTAAACCTGAAAAGTATGGAAGAACTTTTAGTGCACTTCACCCCTAACTTTGACTCTATGGTATTGGAGAGCCTTTAGCTCAAAACATTCAAACAGCATGAAAAGCAAGTAAATGTTAATTGAACCATGGTCCTTCATGCCTGCATTAAAAAGATCATGAGTCCAAGGCTCTCACTAGAGGCTAAAGGGGGACATAAATCAGTGAAGGCCCCATAAAAAAAGGGGAAAAAGTTGTAGAAAGACCAAAAACAGAACTGGAAGTCCGGGGAGAGAACCCTTTCCCAGAGCTGTAGTCCTACAAATTAGAAGCCAAATATTTCTAGCTTGGGTCCCAAGTAATGGGAGGCCATTTTCTTTCGCTCGCTTTGACTTGGCCTTCATCCAGAGAGGGGTCCTGGGGCTGGTGGGAGACTGTCTCTTGGACGAGCTGGTGTTATTGGAGGTGTCCATATCGGATTCCTGGGATATCAGTTTCAGATGGAGGAAAAGTCTCTCCCCTTCTTGTAGAGAAGAGAAGGCATGCTCCCGACTTTTGAGGGGAAATTTAACAGCAAATGGAAAGGACCACTTATACTTAATTTCCTTCTCCGTTAACACTGCCAGAAGGGGTTTCAATGCTCTCCTTTTCTGTATTGTAGATGGTGCAAGATCGGCAAAAATTTGAACAGGGTGCCCTTTGCAGAGAATCTTGGCAGTGGTTCTGGACTGTCTCATGACCCCTTCCTTTATAGCGTAAAAATGGGGCTTGACAATTATGTCCCTTGGGGTGCCATCTTTCCGGAGGGGTCCTAGAGCTCTGTGGGCCCTGTCCAGTTCTAAACAGTGTTTAGGAGTGTCCGGCAGTAAGTTGGTGATCAAATTTTGTATAGTGTCAGGGATGTCCTTGATCTCCTCCGGTAGGCCTCTCACTCTAAAATTATATAGTCTAGACCTATTTTCTAGGTCGTCGATTCTCGAGAGGGCCGTATCTAATTGATCCTGTAAGGAGCCGATAAGATCTGAATTTTGGTTAGATATTGCCGCAGTTGAGTATAGCTTATTCTCGATTGCTTCAATCCTGACCCCCAGCATTTGAAAATCCGATTTGATCTCTCCTGTTATAGTGGCAACCGTATTTGGCTAGTCCCCTTTCTAGAAGAGAAGAAAATTTATGGTAGAGATCTTCTACTTGTAAAGAAATGCTAGGGCTGGGGGGGCTGGGTGATGCTAGAGCTGGACTGTTAGGCCCCAGTGGAGGATGCGGCCTAGTAGTGATTCTGTGGAGGAGGGGGATGGCGTGGCGTGCTGTAAGATGCCTCCCTGTGCCCCTAGGGTGTAAGTCAGCAAAGCAGGCGATAGCACTTGCCTGGAATCTGGGCGTATTGAGCAGCCAGGGCTCTCCGATCGTAGGCCTTCCATGCCTCCTGTAGCTGCGGTCGGAGCGGTGGCCATCTTGGTACACCCCCGAGATGAAGCCACGGCGAAAAGAAGGCTCATGTCCTTCTTTGCGGCCGGTGCTGACATGCAGGGGGGATGCAGCCTTGCCTGAGGAACTGGACTCCCCGTTCTGAGTGCAAACCGCTGGGCTGTGGTGTCAGGGCGGGCCCCGATGGCGGATGGTAGCGCGGAGCTCCCGGCTCAAGCAGCCATGCTAGGAGACCCGCGCATGCACACTCCTATAGAAGCCTTTAAATGGTGGGTTCAGAAAGGGCTATATCGTATTGGGCATTTCTTTAACATAAGTGGTCCTATTACACTTCAGCATTGCTTGAAGGAGCTTGAGATGCCTCCAGAAGAGCGGTTCTGCTTTTATCAGATTTCTCATTTCCTAAACTCTATTAAGGCAGCTTCATCAAATCCCCTTTCCGTCACTCCCTATGAACAGTGGTGTTCCTCAACCAAGGACATGAGAGGTGGAATTTCACTTATATATGGCTTGCTGTCAGAGCCGACTGAGAAGGCTTCTTTTATGCTGAGCTGGGAGAGAGACCTTGATAGTAATTGGGATATGGAGACCTGGCACTCACACCTTGAAAGATCCAGTAAGGGGGTCCATAATACAACACGCAGGGAGGCTAACATAAAGATTATGACTAGATGGTACTTGGTTCCCACTCGTCTAGCTAAGTTTTACCCCCAGACATCTCCCCTTTGCTTTAGGGGAAGCGAAAATTTGGGGACCATTTACCATATCTTCTGGATAGAGTTGAGCGAACCTCTGGAAGTTCGGGTTCTGCTGGTCCGGCCGAACCTCGGGACAAAGTCTGGGTCCGGGTGGAACCCGAACGATCGCACGGACAACTTACCCCATTGAAATCAATGGGGACCCGAACTTTTAGGCACAAAAATGCCTGTAACAAAGTCCTGGAAAGCCCTAGAGGGCTGCAAAAGGAAGTAAAATGGGGGTAAGGGTAGAGCAAGTGCCCTACAAAAAAATGGGGACAGGGAAATAACTTTAAATAGGTAACTAAAGTTACCCCATTCAACAGGCACGCTAGCAAGCCCAAGGTGGGCCTGGGTCTGAAACAGGGCTCCAAGCCGGCCTGGTCGTCTTGGGCTTGAAGGTCTCCAAGCGAGTTGAGATAGGTCTTCTATACCATTTACCAGGGGTTTAAAAGCGAAGGGGATTTCGTTTCCCCTCTACAGACCCCCATTTTGAATCGATCTGCTCACCCTTGGTTCATGGTAGATCAGTATTAGAAATACAATCGGAGGGACGCACAACATAATACCTGGGGGAAT
>BLSH010391642.1:483974-511103 GCA_018402905.1 Glandirana rugosa
GGACAGTACGAATGGGAATCTAATCTACCTGGCCCCCCCTGACGTAACACCGCTGAAAGCCCAATGACTTAGTGCCTGCTGTCCCAGAGGGGCCTCAACCTCCGCCTCTAACCCCAAATAACCAGAGTATTGGTCCCCTGACTCCGGAGAGGAGTTTTATATACCCTCCGGAAATTCCACACATAGTCTCCAGTAATAGTCTCCCATTAATTATTCCACGCATTCCTGTGACCCGACCGAAACTATCTCCGTCTTGCTTCCCAGGTCTTTAACCTGGTAGTATTCGCTAAGTCTCTGGTTAACCACGCTAGGAGCCTACCAGTCTTTTCCCCCTGCTCAAAAATTCTCTGAGACTGCGAAAGGAGAACTTTCCTAGTAGCAGCGGCTCTCAAAACAGATATTTCCCTGTAAAGGGTGAGCATGTTACCATAAACTGCCTCGTCCTTACTAGCTACATACTCTGACTCCAATTTCTGGACCCTTCGTTCTGCCTCTATCAAAGCCAGCCCAGTGTCCTTACGCACCTTATTAATTACCCTCTGATAATGACCTCTGATACACACCTTAAAGGCCTCCCATATATTTTGAGGAGAGGCCTCAGTCCCCTGGTTATGAGACCAATAAACCCCAATCTCCGCCTCCAACTCCGGGGAGACCCTGTCGTCCGTGATTCAGTAACCCGAAAGTCGCCACAATGCAGTCCCCCCCGGTCCATCTAATCTAAGGGTAAGCATGACAGGAGCGTGATCCAATATTCCCCCAGGGAGAATCTCCGTTTCCTGTGTCCTGGAGAGCAGGGACGTGTTAACGTAAATGAGGTCTATTCTGGAGAAGGAGGCATGCATCGCAGAGTGGCACGTAAATTGGGCTCTGGCAGAATGCCTCCACCTCCACACATCACACAAACCATATGTCTCAGCCCAGCGTGAGAGCGAAGAGCCCACAGCAGGGTCTGGAGCAGATTTATCCAAACTAGGGTTAGGCACCATATTGTAATCTCCTGCTATAACAATCCCTGCTGCAGGATATGAGACCAGTATAGGCATGATCTTGTCCAAAATGGTCAAACTGACAGGGGGGGGGGGACATAAATCCCCACCACCACCAGCTCGAGCCTACCGAACAAAGCGTGCAGAATCACATATCTACCCTCCGGATCCAAATGTAAATCTAGAAGGGTAGATTGTAATGTCTTATGGACCAGGATACTGACCCCCCTGGAATAGGTGGAGAACGTGGAGTGGTAATAGTGACCCACCCATGGCCTCCAGAGGGCCAGCACCCTGCTCCCAACCAAATGTGTCTCCTGGAGGATGCAGACCTGGGGGGAATATCTCTTGAGGAACTCAAAAACCAGGGACCGTTTGACCTTCAAATTCATCCCTCTCACATTCCAAGATAATATTTTAAGGGACGCCATCATAATGGGAAGTTTGAAGCATTTCTCCCCCAGGTCTGCAACACGCAGGGAGGGCCACAACCATATATATCATGTGCGAACCAATCCTGGGAGTGACACATAATACCACCTTTCTTATCTGCGGGGCACCCTAGTGGTGAGCCAGAGTCCCCACACCTTTCATAGCAGTTAAGACATTCAGTTAAACCTGTATGCAGTAAATGAAAATGAAAAAAAGAGAAACAAAACAAAACCAAAACTTGTGCCCAGCACACATGGGTAACTATGTACTGGAGTCCCCTCAACCCCCCCACCCCGCATCACCCCCCGAACTCTGGTGTGCTTTATCCCAAAAACAAAACGTGACAGCCGCCATTAGGGGTTGTGAACAGCAGCACCCGGGAGTTCCAGTTCACATGCAGCTGTCCCCCTCGTATATATTAAACCGGATCAACGTTCCCTGCTATATGTTAGTTCTCCTGGAGGTCCAGGGGCACACTCTTGAACAGAAGTAAACCAAACTGTGTTACAAACAGTGGCGAGCAAAAACAGGCCGTACATAATCTGGGCCTGTGAGCTGAGGCCTCTCAAAGAGTGGGTCCCCTTCTGTGAAGGCTAGGCCAGCCATTGCATAAGGACATGGAAAAAATCAATACATCCAGGGGGCAGATTTTATCAGAGCAAAATAAGAACCTGCCGGGTCTCGGTAAGAGAGCACCAGCCATACAACCATCACTGCCCCCTGTAAGTGCCCGCCAACACTTCCAAGCTAAGGATAAGAGAACCGTGCTGTGTACTTCAGCCTCTGGGCAGGGTTTCCACCCAGCTGGATGCTTCCTCTGACGATGTAAAAAAACGGACTGTTTCACCATCCTGTACTCTTAGCCGTGCAGGGAAGAGCATACTGTACTTTATTTTCCGGTTGCGAAGGTTCAATTTCACGTTGTCAAAGGACCTCCGGAGCTTCTGGGTTTCAATGGAGTAGTCTGGAAATATCATCAGTCTGGCTCCCTCATGACATAGCTCCTCAACCTTCCTGTCCTCACGTAGTACTAGGTCTCTATCCCGAAAATTCAGCAGTCTAAAGATGAATGAGTGTGGAGGAGCTCCCGTTGGCCCACGGGTAGCAGGCATCCTGTGTGCCCTCTCCACCACAAAAAAATCAGAGAACCGGGCCTGGGGCAAGAGGGAGCGCAGCAATCGCTCTGTAAACGTTAGGGGATCAGTCCCTTCTATTCCTTCAGGGAGGCCCACAATACGGAGGTTGTTCCTCCTATTACGATTTTCTGCATCCTCCTCACGTCCCTCCAGGGCCCTCACTTTAGTGCGGAGTAAATGAATAGAGGCAGTGTGTTCCTGGAGAGTGTCCTCTGCATCTCCCACGTGGCGTTCTGCCTCTGTAAGGCGAGCGCGGAACCCATCCATATCCCTTCGGATGAGGCCGACATCCATCTGCACCGATTCAAGCCTGCTAGTGAGGGCAGTCTGGCAGGTGTTGATGGCTAGCATTAGTGCATCAAAATGAGATTGTTCACCCAGTCCCAGGCCGCCCTGGGTCTGAGAAGCCATGTTGTGGCCTGCAGTAGAAAGTGCCGGGATGCCTGTGCTGCAGTAGAAAGTGCTCCCGCCCGGAGGGGTGCTGGGGATGCCTGTGCTGGCTTTTTCTTTTTCTGCGAGGAGCGGGTGCCGTGAGAAACCCTGAAACTCCCTCTGGACATACCTCACTCCCTGAAGGTATCCACCACCTCAGGATCCAAGATTGAGGGCCACAACAGCAGGGAAAGACATAAAAACCGAGGGGTATGCAGGAGCTCCTCAGCTACACATCCACTCCGTCGGCCATCTTGGACATGCCCCGGACCAATGACATTTATACAGCGATCAGAAATTTAAATGTCCACTGATTACTGTATAAATGTCATTGGCAGTGAAGGAGTAAACCTGCAGGGGGTAGTGAAGGGGTTAACTGTGTTTCCTGCATGTGTTCTAACTGTGGGGGGGAATGGGCTGGCAGGGACATAACAGATCTAACTGATCTCAGTGACAGGGATCAGTAGATCTGGTATGTCCCTCTCTCACAGAACGGAGAACCGCAGTGTTTACATTGGCAGTTCCCCGTTCTGCAGCTCCGCAGGCGATCGCGGGTCAGGAGCGGACATCGAGTCCGCCCAACCCGCGGGCACACCCACGCAGCGTGCGGCGGGCACGCACGGCTGCCGCCTGTGAGTGCGCGCAGGAGCGTGCAAAGGGGCCGACGTCAATAGACTTCCACCAGGCAATAGAGATCCGCGCTGTGGCCGTCTTTCGGCTATAGCGCAGATCTGAAATTATTAAAAAGTCCTTTGGGACACTGTGGTCGGTTTTGCCCTTATACAGTATATGTTTGTGATGTGATCATTTACTCTGGTGGTAAATGATCTCACAGTCCTCCCAACATATCCATTTTGGATTGACCTCCGCCATTTTTTGTGGTGGGAGGGACTAGTTAATATGCTTTTTCTATATGTAAGTAAAGTGATCACGGGGTGGACACCCCAGAAGACGTTTGTGTGATACGAAAAGCGTTGGGTCCTGTCCCCCCTGGTTCACTGCATCTGGATTTGTATATGCTGAGCTCAGATTTATCTTATTGAATGTAAGTGTTTTTAACCACACTTTCAATACATTTTTGTACAATACTGGATTACGCTATGGAGCACCTTCTTCTTTTTATTCCATAATACAATTTTTCCGAGTGATACCATTCATCTACAATGGGGTCCAACTACCCCTCTAAAGTGGAGGTTGACTGACCTTGACCCTATGAAGAGAGATCCCCATCACTAGACTGCACCCTATTGTATTCTACAATACATGCTGGTGTCTTACCAGCTTCTGGTAAGCGCATTCATTTATTAGTGTGGATTGTCACTCCAGTGCACTATCAAGTTGAGCACATGTCACTTTAATTTCAAGTTGTTCTCTTGGATCACACTGTGGACATTTGATCATATCCATTGGACTATAATAGTAGGCACCCTTACCTGGAATTAGGCCTACCAATTGCACCTGAGAAATACACAAACTATTTGTAGTCCCTCCATCTCCATTCCATGTGGGGTGGTTAGACAATATAAGGGCCACAAATTACGAATTAGTATTCATCATCTCTTTGTTATTTGTTATCTAAGCACAGTATATCAATTTAAATTTTATTTTTATTTTATTTTTCTCATGTACCCAATACATGTACCAAAATGTACCCAATACGTATTCATTATTCACCCCCCCCCCCCAAATCTCAGCTGGTCCTTAGCTGAGAAAATTGAAAAAAGATGCTCCTGGGCTCAGGAGCGGGGGCATCCTAGAACAAAAAATGGGAGGGGAAAAGGGAACAAACGTGGATGGGGAAGTAGAAAAGAATAAATTAAGTGTAAAAATATATTGTCACATCTCTATACAGTATTAACACTGTACAATATATTTACACATTCCTAACTACAGGTCCCTGCAGCTAGCTACGTACACAATCTATACGTTCCTAAACCAGAGCACTTCTTCTTCTTCACGTATAACTGTAGGAAGATTTTCTTGACTCACGACGGATGGGGATGAGCAGCCGCTTCATCCCTGGGATCCTAAGAGAAGAACCTAACTACAACTACTTTAACTAAACCGGTCCATTGAGAGGGGATTATAGGCCTCTCAATGAAAAACACAAAGCTACAGAAAGGAACACAGTCCTTTTTTTTTTTCACAGTTCCTGATGGGAGGGGTCCTCCCTGAACAATAGGCCCCCAAAAATGGTGAAGAAAACAGGAACAAGCCTCACCCCAGTGTCTCTCCAGTGAAACTGTCCCTCCCACTGGGCACAGGGTGGCAGTCTGGCTTGTCCTGCAGTTCAGTGGGAAAATGTGCACACTCCGCTACTCCTCTGGCAGTCCATGGAGTGCGCTTAAGTTGGCTGTACTATATTATAGCCCCTTAAACGTAATAGTGAGGGTCAGGCAACCTCCTCCGACTGTCCCCTCCCCCCGAACAGAAATTGAGCAACTCCTTGTGGGCTGTCCTGCTTTAACAATCACAATGCAGTCTTTCCGGATTGGTCTACCCAGACTCCATTCCTTCTTCAACTCCAAAAATCTCTCCCACTGGCTGCTCTCCGGTCCCCGCAAGGGCTTTGGCCCATAGAGGTGTGTCGGCGGCGATGTTAGAGAGATAGTGTAGGTTCCTGAAGACAGGCAGTTTAGATAGATAGATTTTTAAATATGTTAAAAAAAGAAAAGAAAATAGATAGCTAACTAGATAGATAGTTAGAAATCTGTCAGTTAGTGCAGACAGATTAGTGTAGGGAAAAAAAAAAATAAAAAAAAACATATCTATCTATCCCGTGTATTGAGTGTGAACTATATATGTCCATACGGTATATAGTACACTTGACACGGTGTATTAAAATATATACAGTTTTTAACCCCTTAACCCCCAGAGCCCTTTTTTACATTTGTTGTTTACAAGTTAAAATCATTTTTTTTTATAGAAAATTACTTAGAACCCCCAAACATTATATTTTTTTGTTTCAAACACCCTAGAGAATAAAATGGCAATCATTGCAATACTTTTTGCCACACAGTATTTGCGCAGCGGTCTTTCAAGCGCTTTTTTTTTTGGAAAAAAAAATCACTTTTTTGAGTTAAAAAATAAGACAACAGTACAGTTAGCCCAAATTTGTGTATATTGTGAAAGAGGATGTTACGCTGAGTAAATAGATACCATACATGACACGGTTGAAAATTGCGCACACTCGCGGAATGGTGACAAACTCCTTTACTTAAAAATCTCCATAGGCAACACTTTAAAATTTGTTAACGGTTACCAGGTTAGAGGTGCAGAGGAGGTCTTTTGCTAGAATTACTGCTTACACTCTGGCGATTGCGGCGATACCTCACATGTATGGTTTGAACACCGTTTTCAAATTTCATTTTTTTTATTTTATTATATTTTTCATCTTAACACTGTCCCCTCCCCCTGCCTGGGATAATGACCGAGCCGGATCGGCTGTTATCAACAGATAGCCTGCTCTAAAAAACGGTACCAGGGTATAGCCTGTAACTGCAGACTATACCTAGATACTTCCACTTAAAGCAGCCACCGTTTATAAACAGCGATTCGCATTAAGTGGTTACACTAACTTACAACAGGGCCCGTTCCTGCCCCTAACAAAAGTAACTGCAAGGGGTTACAGTGTTCTGGCTCCGACAACACCTAAGGCCCAAGTTTTCACCACCTGTTGGACTGGAGCATGTCATCACAATTTTTAACCACTTAACGCAAATCGTTGTTTATAAACGGTGGCAGCTTTAAGTGGATGTATCGGGGTATAGCCTGCAGCTACAGGCTATACCCCGGTATCGTTTTTTAGAGCAGACAGCCGGCTATCCGGTGATAATGGCCGATCCGGCTTGGAAGCCACTCGGTCTTTATCCCAGGGAGGGGAAGGGGCCACCCCCCTCCCGCCACCATCCGCCACTCTTTTCTGGTCTCCAGTCCCACCAGGAGACTGGAGATCCGATCCGACACTTCTGGCTGCTGTGTGGAGTCCCTGTGGAAGCTGGAATCGGCTTCAATCGGGACTCCTTCCTACATTTCCGGAAGCAACGTCAGGACGTCACTTCTGGTTTACTCGGCAGGAAACGGTGTGTACCTGTCACCATATATTACTATCACAAGGGATGTTCATATTCCTTGTGATAGCAATAAAATGATCAGATTTTTTTTTTTAAGGAACAGTGGTAAGAAGAAAAATATAATAAAATAAATACATTTAAAAAAAAAACCTTTAAAGCGCCACCGTAACCGGGAGCTCGCACAGCCAAGGAAATGTATATGTAAGTCACGCCCGCATATGAAAACGGTGTTGAAACCACACATGTGAGGTATTGCCCTGATCACCAAAGTGTGAGCAGTAATTCTAGCAAAAGACCTCCTTTGCACCTCTATGGAGATTTTTAAGTACCGGAGTTTGTCGCCATTCCGAAAGTGTGTGCAATTTTCAACCCTAACATGTGTGGTATCTATTTACTCAGCATAACATCCTCTTTCACAATATACAAAAAAATTGAGCTAACTTTACTGTTGTCTTATTTTTTAACTCAAAAAGCAATTTTTTTTTTCCAAAAAAATTGCGCTTGATAGACCGCTGCGCAAATACCGCGTGACAAATAGTATTGCAATGATCGCCATTTTATTCTTTAGGGTGTTTGAAAAAAAAATATAATGTTTGGGAGTTCTAAGTAATTTTCTAGCAAAAAAAATGATTTTAACTTGTAAACAACAAGTGTAAAAAAGGGCTCCGGGGCTTAAGTGGTTAAACTAATTTACATCAGGCCCTGTTCCTCCGTCCAACAAAAGTAACTGCAAGGGGTTACAGTGTTCTGGCACCGCCAGCAAGCAAGGCCCAATTTTTAGCCACCTGTTTACTGGGGGCTTTCGTCAGAATTTGTAAACTAATTTACAACATCAGGCCCAGTTCCTCCGTCCAGCAAGAGTAACTGCAATGGGTTACAGTGTTCTGGCAACGCCAACACACAAGGCCCAATTTTTTCGCTACCTGTTTGACTGGGGGACTTATTTTTTTCGTTTTTTTTAATTTTTCGTTAAGATCGAAATTCGTTATTTCAAATAAATTCATAAATTCGTAAACATTCGAATTCGGTTTGTTCCATTTATATAGATGCGGTATTCATTATTATCGGTAATTCAGGAATTCTGAAACATTTGAATTTGGTTCGTTCCATTCGTATAGATGTGGTATTCGTTATTATATGTAATTCTGAAAAATGTGTTCACTAACAGGCAGACAAATTTGAAAGGAAATTCCAATACCAAACGGATTTATTAATATATAACTATTATTATAGTTGTTATTATTATTAATCGTTCTTAATAAATAATAATAGTAATTATAATAATAATTAAAAAATATATAATAATGGTCAATAATTCATTATGTTCACTAACAGCCAAATTTGAAAAGAAATTCCAATACCTACCTATAATTTAATAGTATAATTATTGTTATAGTTTTTATTATTATTATTACTGTTATTAATAAATAATAATAAAAACTATAATAATGGTTATAAACTATCAAATTATAGGTAGGTTTTGCAATTTCCTTTCAAATTATATTATTATAATTATAATAGAAATTATTCAAATGTTTTTTGTTCTTTAGGATTTTTCGAATTTTCGGATTTTCAGGGTTTTTTTCGGAATTTTGTTTTATATTTCGGATTTTCATTCTTATTTTCAGATATTCCTATTTTAAATTTTCAGATTTTTGTTCCTACTTTTGGATTTTAATTCTTACTTCCGAAAATTTGAAAGGACGAAAATCCAAAAGTAAGAACGAAAATCCAAAAATTCTAAAGAACGAAAATCCAAAAGTAGGAACGAAAATCTGAAAATTTGAAAGAACAAAAATCTGAAAAGAAGAATGAACATCCGAAAATTTGAAAGAACGAAAATCCGAATTTTCGTTCTTCTTTTCGGATTTTCGTTCTTTCGAATATCGGATTTTTGTTTATTTGGATTTAGGAAGATCATATTTTCATTTTTTTTTGCAATTTTTGTTCTTTTCAAAAATTTGTTTTCGGAAAAATTCGGGAAACGGATTTTTGTTATTCGGACGTTTCCGAATTCATGAAAATTCTGAATTTTGATGAAAAATGAATGCGAAACAGAACGAATTGCACATGTCTACTGTAAATATGTTATATATAAATCACAGATCTTATTTCTAAATAAAGGCACTTAATTATCAGTATTTATCCTGCAGTTAATTAACACGCATGAAAACACACTATATATGCTAATGCATTAATAATGTGTGGACATCATTATCATTATTTTCATTATTATTCAAAATTTATATAGCACCAACAGTTTGCGCAGTGCTTTACAACATGAGGGCAGACAGTGTAGTTACAATACAATTCAATACAGGAGGAATCAGAGGGCCCTGCTCCTTAGAGTTTACAATCCAAATGATTTAATGATAATAAATACGTTCAAGGACAATTAAAAGTAATTGAAATAAAAATGAAAATCCTAAAATGCAGGTATTTATTGAGCCCTAGAAAAATACAAGTAAACGCTGTTTTTTTTAATTCAAAGTCTAATCTGCTGTAACATGCAACATGTAGATGTATTTGTGTTTTAACTCTGTGTTACCAAAAAAGACCACTAGATGAAGACATAACATAGCTTTCAATACAAGTGTGGGCCTATAATTAAGCAGCAGTCATTTTTACTTCTTAGTGTTTTTGTCCTCTGAAGTTTTAGACATTTATCTTGAGAATGCGAATTGCTTAAAAAATATAATATATATCAATGATAGCAATCAGACATGGCACAAATTGTGCAGGAAGTATTTTATTGCATTCATAGCATTACATTGTCTTATTTTGAGCACTGTATGTTTTGTAAATTCTCCCCTAAAGTTCCAAAAAGTATAATGTGATTCAAGCTAAACTTCAGTCTATCAACCAACATTGAATAATTTGAATCATTTTGCTGTTAGCATTAATACATAGTAGGAAAGTATATCATATTTACTCGTTTTACTCTTTTTATTTTTTTTTACATTTCTTCAGATGCTACCTGGTTTCCAGGCCTAGGCAAATTATGTCTTACATATCAGGAGTGTTCGGGAGAGGAGGAGGGTTTTTTTCCGCTAAGCATGCCCTCCTACCTGCATGCCATCAGAATTGGCGACCAGTCAGATTTCGTAATGAAAGTGACGTTCCGCTGCGGCCATGTTTGTACACCCCGCACTCCTCCATAGTAAGCCTACAGTCAGAAGTCGGCAAGTGGACATCTTTTTGCACCCACCAAAGTCTTGCATTTCACACTTATTTTTACCAGTAAACTGAGCTTATATAGTGAAATACAGTATTTAGAAATATGTGACACTTTCTGATGTTGAATTTGAAAAGCGGTGGCAAGCCTGGTGCTTTGACAGGTTTGCTAATCTAACAGAACACCACTGCTTTTACAATTCAACATCAAAACAGTCTGACAGATTTTAAAATACTGTATTTCAGTATATAAGCTCGGTTTAGTGGTTAAAAATAAGTATGAAATGCTAGACTTCGGTGGGTGTAAAAAGATGTCCGCTTGCTGCCTTCTAACTGTAGGCTTAATGCGGCCAAGTGCGGGGTGTACCAAGACAGCCACGAAGGAATGCCACTCCCGTTATGAGATTTGATGGGTCGCCTAATCTGACGAACACCTGCTCTAAGGGCAGATGGCTTCCAGGAAGTAAATGCTACATCAATTATCTGCCCTTACTCAAGATGGCCACGGCCAGCAATGCTAAGGGGTGTTTTTGAAAGTGATTTCTCAGCATAATAATGCATGGGGACATGAATGGATGGGTGAGTTTGCCTTGAATATTAAAAATAAATTAAATAGCATTTTTGGTTTGTGGTGCTTAGATGCAGTGTAGTTCCACTTTCAGTTGTGCAACTACAAATCACACGATGGCCTCCATAGCACCCCTTGGTACCCTCCCTTCTTTTCTATTAAACTCATTGCAGCATTTTTCACCCCTAATAATAAGCTACTTTATTACTGGAGCTACTGGTCTACATTACACACATACAGTGCCTTGAAAAAGTATTCATATTGCTTGAATATGAAAACCTAGTTTTGAAAAAATGGACTTTGAAGGCATGCTGGATAAAAACGGTCATAAGCTTTATTTGTTACAAGCTGGCATCCATGTGCCAAAAAGACATAAGACATCTAAAAGTGTTTTAAAATGTATATACCATACAATTTGTATGCTTGACAGGACCCTAATAGGTCAAAAGACAAGATCCCCACGGGTGCTGGCCAACAATAGCATGAGCCAGGACCCAATTGGGTCACCCACAGCGTAACGTACAAATTGCTGGGTCATAAATACCCAAGCGTAACCCAGTACCTAAAGTGTATCAAAAAACATACAAAGCAGTATAAAATAGTGCAGACATTAGGTCAAATATGGTTACGCTAATGTAGATCCCAACAACATAAATAGGAATGAATTCTTGCTCAACTGAGAAATCAGCGCTTCATCTGGAGCTTTAATTAGCAGTCTAATGGGAAACAAATGCATACATGTCAGAATTATACATACAGACATATATCCAAAATGGAATTTGTTGTTATTAATAATAAACAATACATTGTAACAAATACATGTAAAGTGAGTAACACTTACATCGTATATACCAAAGATTATACAGCAGCAGTGGTGTATCCCCCTCGGTACATAGGGACCACCCCTAGGCCTGATGGAGCCCCCCCCTGGGTAAGCCGGGTCACCATCCACCCAAACCGGCGCACCCCACAGACAACCAAGGTCGTGTCAAGCGAGTATGGGGGTCTATATGCGATGTGAAAAATGTATGAAAATTAGCAATAGCAAATGCGCACTTAAGACTAGTATATGTCAAACTGACCCTTAAGTACCTGAGGGTATATATTCCCAGGATAATCTCTCGGCATGGGCATCAATAGACAATGTATATTAACGTCTCCAAGGCCGGGAGATATGTGAGTGGTACAGCTGTGGTGGGCACAACAAGCAAAACTTCCAAGTTCGTACTCTGTGGGTCAAGTGTATCAAGTGTAAGGTGCATTTAGTCTGGATCCAAGCACTGTAGAGTACAGAAAAATCTTTTGGTGACCCTTTCCATTGTAAACATAAGAGTAAAAAAAAAAAAAAAAAGGTACACAAAAAACAGTGCAGGGAACCGACATACTGAAGACTAACCTAATGTCCAACGAATAGCTTACCCAGTGTAGAAAAACGTGCCCCAGGAGACCTCTGTTTGCTGCTGGTCTGCCCCACCGCTGCAGCTCACCCGTCCTATATAGGGCACACACGCCCCAGTCAATGGTGTCTCACCAACACGCCGCCCTACGGCGGTGTGTGACATCATCAACCCGGCAGGACCACCACGCGTGCGCAAGACCACTCCCCCTGCCTCACCGATGACAGCGGCGTCAACCTGCAGACGCTCACTGGCTTAGGAACCAGGAGGGAATGGACGCACTTACCAAGGTGGTAAGGAGGGTCCCCAGGGGGCTCCCCCTGGTGGACAACTCCCCCGCCGCAGCACCCATCCAAGCACTGGCCAATTTACCAGCACAAGGCGGGCATAGCCGCATACCCGCCAAGGAATAATCCCATACATATGGCCACGTGCAATAAAAACCCTGTGCACATGGCATGCTAGAGCGAGGATACCTGATGTGGGTGCGTGTAAGGCAGGAAAGCACCTGCCGGGCTCAACCCACGGACAACCCGGAGCCAAAAGACACAGAACCCACGAAATTTATGATTATGGGACATTATCACAGACATCAATCAGCAAGAATGGAAAACCCCCTGACAAAACTGGTATTATCAAAGCAAGTAAGGCCAGAACAAACCCCTCCAGGGGAACTAACCCATGGGTGAGGGGCCTGTAGAATCGTTGACTCATCTAGAGAAACGGCCTATAGGTTAAAACCTCATTGAGGCCTGGGGCCTTGGATGCCTCAAGGCGCTCAATCCATAGGGTTTCTTTTTGGAGGATAATTTTGTCCCAGAGACCACCCCTAGGGTTAGCTGGTATTGTCTCTAGTACCAGAAATTTGACCACAAAAGGATTGGGGATCACATTTACTATTCAGGTAATGGAAAAATGATTACCCCAGTCAGTCGACATTTAGATTTATACCATAGGTTTGACACGCGAGTGGTCAAATTTCTGGTACTAGAGACAATACCAGCTAACCCTAGGGGTGGTCTCTGGGACAAAATTATCCTCCAAAAAGAAACCCTATGGTTTGAGCGCCTGGAGGCCACCAAGGCCCCAGGCCTCAATGAGGTTTTGACCTATAGGCCGTTTCTCTAGTTGAGTCAACGATTCTACAGGCCCCTCACCCATGGGTTAGTTCCCCTGGAGGGGTTTGTTCTGGCCTTACTTGCTTTGATAATACCATTTTTGTCAAGGGATTTTCTATTCTTGCTGATTGATGTCTGTGATAATGTCCCATAATCATAAATTTGTGGGTTCTGTGTCTTTTGGCTCCGGGGTGTCTGTGGGTTGAGCTCGGCAGGTGCTGTCCTGCCTTACACGCCCCCACATCAGGTGTCCTTGCTCTAGCATGCCATGTGCACAGGGTTTTTATTGCACGTGGCCATATGTATGGGATTATTCCCAGAATGGAAACTGAGGTCATTGATTCAATCACCCAGTCCCAATACATTGCACTCGAAATCTCTATGTGTATATAATGTTGGCTCCTTAATGTCTTTAGGTTTAAAATACCTATTAGTAAAATACAATATTGTGTTTATTCATTTTTATGTTTTCCCTTTATTTGTCGTCTACATGTATTGTAAATTATCTCCAGCGGTGTTGGTCCTCCCCGGTTGTTGGCTTTCTCCCCCGGCCGGGTCTTTTCTCCCGCCTTGCGCCCCTCGGGCCCCACGGAGTTGTGTCCTTAGCGGGTATGCGTCTGCAAGCGCCGTTAATGCCCGCCTTGTGCTGGTAAATTGGCCAGTGCTTGGATGGGTGCTGCGGCGCGGGAGTTGTCCACCAGGTGGAGCCCCCTGGGGACCCTCCTTACCACCTTGGTGAGTGCGTCCATTCCCTCCTGGTTCCTGAGCCAGTGAGCGTCTGCAGGTTGACGCCGCTGTCATCGGTGAGGCGGGGGGAGTGGTCTTGCACACGCATGGTGGTCCTGCCGGGTTGATGACGTCACACGCCGTTGGGCGGCGTGTTGGTGAGACGCCATTGACTTGGGCGTGTGTGCCCTATATAGGATGGGTGAGCTGCAGCGGTGGGGCAGACCAGCAGCAAACAGAGGTCTCCTGGGGCACGTTTTTCTACACTGGGTGAGCTATACGTTGGACATTTGGTTAGTCTTCAGCATGTCGGTTCCCTGCACTGTTTTTGTGTACCTTTTTTGTTTTACTCTTATGTGTACAATGGAAAGGGTCACTAAAAGATTTTTCTGTACTCTACAATGCTTGGATCAAGACTAAATGCACCTTACACTTGATATACTTGACCCACAGAGTACGAACTTGGAAATTGTGCTTGTTGTGCCCACCACAGCTGTACCACTCACATATCTCATGCCTAGAGATTATCCTGGGAATATATACCCTCAGGTACTTAAGGGTCAGTTTGACATATACTAGTATTAAGTGCGCATGTGCTATTGCTAATTTTTATACGTTTTTCACACCGCATATAGGCCCCCATACTCGCTTGACGTGACCTTGGTTGTCTGTGGGGTGCGCCGGTTTGGGTGGATGGTGACCCCCCGCTCCATCAGGCCTGGGTTGCGCTTGGGTATTTATGACCCAGCAATTTGTATGTTACGCTGTGGGTGATCCCCTTGGATCCTGGCTCACACTATTGTTGGCCAGCGCCCATGGGGATCTTGTCTTTTGAACTATTAGGGTCCTGTCAAGCATACAAATTGTGTGGTATATACATTTTAAAACATTTTTAGATGTCTTATGTCTTTTTGGCACATGGATGCCAGCTTGTAACAAATAAAGCTTATGACCATTTTTATCCAGCATGCCTTCAAAGTCAATTTTTTCCAAACTAGGTTTTCATATTCAATGTTCAGCATAGGATGTGGCGTGCGTGTATGTTTTTTACCACCACAGCTCCACCGTGTGGTGGGTTTTCTGCCTTAATTTCCAAATTCTATTTAGTTATCTGTTGATATTCATACTGCTTGAAATTTTCCACATTTTGTCATGTTACAACCAAAAACGTAAATGTATTTTATTGGGATTTTATGTGATAGAACAACACAAAGTGGCACATAATTATGAAGTGGAAGAAAAATGATAAATTGTTTTCAACATTTCTTGCAAATAAATATCTGAAAAGTGTTGCGTGTATTTGTATTCAGCCCCCCTCAGTCAATATTTGTAGAAGCACCTTTCACTGCAATTACAGCTGCAAGTCATTTTGGGTATGTCTCTACCAGCTTTGCACATCTAGAGAGTGAGATTTTTGCCCATTCTTCTTTTTGCAAATAAGCTCAAGCTCTGTCAGATTGGATGGAGAGCGCCTGTGAACAGCAATTTTCAAGTCTTTTCACAGATTCTCCATTGGAATTAGGTCTGGACTTTGACTGGGCCATTCTAATACACGAATATGCTTTGATCTAAACCATTCCATTGTAGCTCTGGCTGTATGTTTATGGATATTGTCCTGCTGGACCTTCGCCCCCAGTCTCAAGTTTTTTGCAGACTCTAACAGGTTTTCTGTTAGACCAACTTCCCTGTCCCTGCTAAAGAAAAGCATCCCCACAACACGATGCTGTCACCACCATGTTTCATGGTGGGGATGGTGTGTTCAGGGTGATGTGCAGTATTAATATTCCGCCACACACAGCGTTTTGCTTTTAGGCAAAAAAGTTCAATTTTGGTCTCATCTGACCAGAACACCTTCTTCCACATGTTTGCTGTGTCCCCCTCATGACTTCTCACAAACTGTAAACGTGACTTCTTATGGCTTTCTTTTAACAATGGTTTTCTTCTTGCCACTCTTCCATAAAGGCCAGATTTGTGGCGTGCACGACTAATAGTTGTCCAGTGGACAGACTCTCCCACCTGAGTTGTGGATCTCTGCAGCTCCTCCAGAGTTACCATGGGGCTCTTGGCTGCTTCTCTGATTAATGCACTCCTTGCCCAGCCTATAAGTTCAGGTGGACGGCCATGTCTTGGTAGGTTTGCAGTTGTGCCATACTCCATTTTTGGATGATGGATGTGCTCCATGAGATGTTCAAAGCTTGGGATATTTTTTATAACCTAACTCTGCTTTTAAGTTCTCCAGAACTTTATTCCTGACCTGTCTGGTGTGTTCATTGGCCTTCATGATGCTGTTTGTTCACTAAGACTCTCTAACAAACCTTTGAGGCCTTCACAGAACAGCTGTATTTATACTGAGATTAAATTACACACACGTGAAATCTATTTACTAATTAGGTGGCTTCTGAAGGATATTGGTTCCACAAGATTTTAGTTAGGGGTATCAGAGTAAAGGGGCTTAATACAAATGCTCGCCACACTTTATAATTTTATTTCCATTTCACAATATTGTGCCACTTTGTGTTGGTCTATCATATAAAATCCCACTAAAATAATTTAAATTTTTGGTTGTAACATGACAAAATGTGGAAAATTTCAAGGGGTATGAATACTTTTTCAAGGCACTGTATTTATGCCTCCTACTTACTGGTGGTATGTAGATATTAATCACTCTACACATCCATTATTGTGCCAACATCCCTGATTACTAGGAAAAGTATAGTACTCCCCAGGTACAAAGAATGGGACTTTTTAGGCATGATTTAAACACATTGTTAAAATACTTATAAAGTTTATTGGTAAACAAATTGTTAAAAGATTGGTGCATATATCACCATAAAAGCATACAACATATATACAACCACATTTGATTGCTGAACCATAGATGTATTCATATATTTTCTCCTTCAAGATGTACGCCCAACATGTATTTAAACTAGGATAGAGGGGGAGGGTGAATTCGATTATACTGGGGTAGACAGGTCCGATAGGGGTCAGCCTCTGTTGGTGGGTGGAATGGGGAAAGATGGGGGAGGGCTATGGAAGATGATATGAAGGTTCCCAAGTTACAGTCAACCATTGGAAATGGTACTGTTTGTACTAAAATAAAAAATATGCAACATACATGTGCAAAACGTAACAGCGAATTAAAGTGTTTGTTCACCAATGCCAGAAGTCTGCCAAGCAAAATAGGTGAGCGAGAAGCTCTGATGCATGAGGAGAACTATGATTTAATTGGTATTGCTGAATCTTGGCTTCATTCTTCACATGACTGGGCTAGTAATATTCCTGGCTATGCTCTCTTTCAGAAAGACAGGGTAAAAGGGAGGGGTGGTGGTGTCTGTCTCTATGTGAGAAGTGATCTCAAAGCGAGTGTGAAAGAGGACCTAGTTGATGGAGAGTGTGATGAGTCTGAAGCATTATGGATAGATATGTATATGGGAATGCACACTACAAAGTGTACAGATGGAAAGGGCTACAAGGGCTGGCACAGTGATAATAATGGGGGATATTAACTACCTGGAAATCAACTAGAGTAATGGCGCTGCTGAGATAGTAAAGGGCAAAAATGTATAAACCTATTACAGGATAATTTTATGGTCCAGTTTATTGAGGCCCCAACTAGGATTGACGCTTTACTGGACCTGGTAATCTCAAACCACGTAATGCCAAGCTGCGGTTTCCAAAGTGAGCAAAATCCTTTCTTGTATTAAGGGAGGTATGGACTCCAGAGAGAGAGACATAATTTTGGCCCTGTAAAAATCATTAGTGAGGCCTCATATGGAATATGCAGTTAAGTTTTGGGCACCAATTCCCAAAAAGGATATCGGGGAACTGGAGAAAATGCAGAGAAGGGTTACCAAACTAATAAGAGGCATGGAGGAGCTCAGCTATGAGGACAGATTAGAGGAGCTAAATGTATTCTCTCTTGAAAAGAGGAGATTAAGGGGGGATACGATCAACATGTACAAATACATAAGTGGTCCATATAGTAAACTTGGTGTTGAGTTATTCACTTTAAGGGCATCACAAAGGACAAGGGGCACTCTTTACATCTAGAGGAAAAAAGATTTCATCTCCAAATACGGAAAGGTTTCTTCACAGTAGGAGCTGTGGAAATGTGGAATAGACTCTCTCCAGAGGTGGTTCTGGCCAGCACAGTAGATTGTTTTAACCACTTCCCGACTGCCGTATGCAGAATGATGGCCGGGAAGTGGTCTAATTATCCTGACTGGACATCATATGACGTCCTCAGGATAACAAGCCGCCGAGCGCCCAGGGGGGGGGGGGGGGGGCGCGCATCGCGGCGATTGGTGATGTGGGAGGTCAGTCTGACCCCCCACAATACCGATCTTGGTAAAGTGCTTCCATCCGAAGCACTTTACCATGTGATCAGCCGTGACCAATCACGGCTGGTCACAGTGTAACACAGGAAAGCTGTGAGGAGTGGAGAGCCGATCAGCTGCATTCCTGACAGGGAGGGTTTGTGCTGATGATTTATCAGCACAGCCCCCCCTCGGATCCCCACACTAGACCACCAGGGAGCCTGCCCAGGGACATCCAGCAATGTCCCCACCCAGGACCACCAGGGAGCCAACCAGGGACCACCAGGGAGCCGATCTGGACCACCAGGGAGACCACCCTAGGCCACCAAGTAAGGGGCATAGTGCCCAATATGAATGGCACCCTAGACCACCAGGGAATGGGCCCCTTTCTGTACATACGCCCACCAGTGCCCCTATCAGTGTGTAACAGTGCCCCTATCAGTGCATACCAGTGCCACATATCAGTGCCCACCAGTGCCACATACTAGTGCCCACCTATCAGTGCCCAGTGCCGCCTATGAGTGCCAACCAGTGCCGTCTATGAGTGCCCATCAGTGCCGCTTATCAGTGTCCGTCAGTTCCGCTTATCAGTGTCCGTCAGAAAATTTGCTTATTTACAAAGTTTTGTGACAGAAATAGAGAATTTTTTTTTTCGGTCTTTTTTTGTTTATAGGGCAAAAAATAAAAAACGCAGAGGTGATCAAATACCACCAAAAGAAAGCTCTATTTGTGGGAACAAAATGATAAAAACTTTGTTTGGGTACAGTGTCGCACGACCGCGCAATTCTCATTCAAAACGCAACAGCACCAAAAGCTGAAAATTGGTCTGGTAGGAAAGTGTTCTAAGTGCATAGTATTGAAGTGGTTAAGCAAGGCCTGGATTCTTTTATTAATGTACATAATATAACTGGGTACTAACATTTATAGGTAAAGTTGATCCAGGGAAAATCAGATTGCCTCTCGGGGGGATCAGGAAGGAATTTTTCCCCCCCTATAGAAAATTGGATCATGCTTTGCTGGGGTTTTTTGCCTTCCTCTGGATCAACTGTGGGTGAAGGATTGTGAATATAGGATTGTATGGTTATATATATTTTTTCTTTTTTTTTTTTATTGGTTGAACTAGATGGAATGTCTTTTTTCAACCTGGCTAACTATGAAACTATGTAATGTTTCGGGAAGCAATCAACAGTCCCTTCCTCAGGGGCAGATATGTACAATAGGAGCTTATGACATCAGTGAGGTTCTATAAAAAAAGTACCAAATATTAGGATAGAAACAGAGCAAACAAGGCAAGTTAGTATCCACAGCAAGAAAGAGCTTCAAAGACATACCAAACAAATGGGTAAACAGGTGCAAAGTTGGTCTCAGACTGCTGTCCTCAGATGGAAAAAGGAGAGTGTGAACCTCCGCGCCCACCCACCAACCCCCGATGGTCCTAAAAGAAGCACACATGGAGACTAGTAGGAAAGTATGCATAATTCCATGAAGAATGAAAGATTGCCAACATGCTAAAGGGGGGGAGGGTGGTTGTGGGTGTGGTAGGGGGCCCGCATCCAAAGAAGGCAACCCACAATAGATTGTAAGAGTGCAGATAATTTGCATGCTTACATTACCTTGTCACCAGGGGGGAAATAGCCCTAAGATGAGGACAGTTCAGGAATGCAAAGGAGGATGGCAGATGTCACATGAATGGGCACAGGCAACCATAATCCGCTCGCACTGGCTGCAGGTTTAAATAGGCATTTGCACACTGTGAAGGCACGTGGTGATGAGGTCATGATGTGCGCAAGAGCCTCCCGGATGTAGGCATCATGCTGTGGGAAACCAGCAGGATATGGCATCATTGAGAAGGCATGATCCATTACAGAGAGTCCCTGCTGTGATCACATGAGTGCAGATGGGGTCCATACATTAAAGTGACAGGACATTATTAAAGAAATTTATCACGAATGCGTGAGGGCCACCGCGATCAAATTTTTAGAGCAAAAACGACTCAAACTCTGGGAACAGTAGTCCAACAATCCCACCACAGTCACGTGATCTGGGACCCTGCATAGCCAAGCAGAGGCTTAATTAAAGGGCAACTCAGCACATATACAATGCGGCTCAGAACGAGTCCCCCGGACCCAAAATGAGAATGTGAGGGCGTTTCACAGATGAGGCCCACCGGAGCACAAAGAGAGGCCGTAGGGGCAAGTAGGTGGGGGGGGGGGGCACCAGGGAAGAACACCCTCCACCCCCACCAGAACCTCCAAGGTCACGAAGAGCGGCCCGCATATGACGGGAGGCCTTTGTGCACCGGGTGGGAGCGGAGAAGGCCAGGGAAAGGGAGCACAGAAGATCACAACTCTCGGAAAACAGCTAGGTACTGGCAGTATGTGGCGCTATCCTACTATCATCCCTTTTACATAGATGGTAGGTGCAGGTTTTCATTGACATTATGATGATTTTTTTTTACTTCCTTCTGGGATCTGAGGCATCTTATAACTCATTTGAAGTGCATATTTTTCTGTGATTTGTCACATAATGGCACCAAAAGTATATGTCTTATAAAAAGCATGGTGAACATCAGATTTTATTTATAGAATTTTTTTTTACCACTTGCCGACCAGCTCACACAGATATACTGTGGAAAGTTGGTCGGCTAGCGCAAACCACCTTACCTGTACATGCCGCGGGAGCTCGCCTTGATGTCTGCGGTGCCCTGAGATTGCTGGGTACAGTGGCAGAAACAGGGATCTGCCTCTGTAAACAAGGCGGATCCCCATTTTAACAGGGGACATGACTGAGATCTTCTGTTCCCTGTGTTTGGGAACAGCGATCTCTGTTATGTCCTAGTAAGCCCATCCCCCTACAGTTAGAACACGCTGAGGGAACACAGTTAACCCCTTGATCACCCCCTAGTGTTAACCCCTTCCCTGCCAGTGGCATTTTTACATTGATCACTGTATTTTTATAGCACTGATCAAGGTAATAATGTCACTGGTCCCCAAAAAGTGTCATTTGGGGTCAGATTTGTCCGTCACAATGTTGCAGTCCCGCTAAAAATCGCAGATCGCCGCCATTACCAGTAAAAACAATAAAAAAATAAAAGTCCCTAAATCTATCCTATAGTTTGTAGACACGATAACTTTTGCGCAAACCAATCAATATACGCCTATTGTGATTTTTTTTTACCAAAAATATGTAGAAGAATATATATGGGTGTAAACTGATGAATACATGTGTTTTTTTATATTTTTTTTGGATATGTAAAATAGTGGAAAGTAAAAAAATGTTTTTTTTTTCAAAATTGTCATTTTTTTTGGTTTATAGCGCAAAAATAAAAACCGCAGAAGTGATCAAATACCACCAAAAGAAAGCTCTATTTGTGGAAAAAAAGGACATCAATTTTGTTTGGGTGCAGCATCACACAACCGCCAATTGTCAGTTAAAGCGACGCCGTGC
This sequence comes from Glandirana rugosa, assembly GCA_018402905.1. Classification (NCBI taxonomy): domain Eukaryota; kingdom Metazoa; phylum Chordata; class Amphibia; order Anura; family Ranidae; genus Glandirana; species Glandirana rugosa. Next base: position 505,786 of record BLSH010391642.1, read on the forward strand.
CATATCACAAAAATGGCTTGGTCATTAAGGGAGCAAATCCTTCCGGGGCTGAAGTGGTTAAACAAATACAAAAAGAGAATAATACACCAATATATTATATCAGTAGTATGTATAGACTCTATAGTGGGCCATCCCAACCAACTTAAAGCATACGCAACCTCCAATATAGTGCAGGAATAAAATGCGTCTGTACATTTTTTCCAGGTTTTTTTCAAATTTCTGAGTACCATTGCTTTGAGCATATGTATATTTCTCAAAGATTACATGTTTATCCATTTCTCATATCCAATCTCTAAGACCCCTTTCACAGTGCGGCAGTTTTCAGCCGTTTTAGCGCCATATTATTGTTAGAAAATCATCTCCAAGTTCTATAGGCAAAGTGTATTGTAGCCGCATAGAGCCATATTATTGTTAGAAAATCATCTCCAAGTTCTATAGGCAAAGTGTATTCTAGCCGCATAGAGCCATATAATACAATTTGGAGATGGAGGCTACAATACACTTTGCCTATAGAACTTGGAGATGATTTTTTAACAATAATATGGCTCTATGCGCCTAGAATACACTTTGCCTATAGAACTTGGAGATTATTTTATAACAATAATATGGCTCTATGTGGATAGAATACACTTTGCCTATAGAACTTGGAGATGATTTTCTAACAATAATATGGCTCTATGCGGCTACAATACACTTTGCCTATAGAACTTGGAGATGATTTTAGAACAATAATACGGCTCTATGCGGCTACAATACACTTTGCCTATAGAACTTGGAGATGATTTTAGAAAAATAATCTTTCCCTTAAAGCCACAGCTGGAAACTTTCCTGTACAGCTTGGAAATGATTTTAGAATCTAAAATCATCTCCAAGTTCTATAGGGAGAGGTTCCTACTGTTGCTTAAAGGGACAGATTATTGTTTCTTGCACAAAATTAAAAAGTGCATCTACATAGCTGGTTTAAAAAAAAAAAAAATCTAAAAACTACATTTGTGGCCAGCGGTGCATTTCTTGCACAAAAATAAAAAAAACAGTGTTGGCTACCTCCTCCTCCTCCACCGCCACTTTCATCGCCTCCTCAACCTCCAACTCCATATCCACTTCCATTTTTGATTTTTTTATGTGATTTTAGTTTAAAACATTATTTTAAGATATTTCCCTATCCCTATTTCTTTGTGGGGCACTTGTCCAACTCTTACCCCCATTTTCCTTCCTTTTGCAGACCTCTAGGACTTGCCAGGACTTTCTTACAGCCATTTTTGTGCCTAAAAGTTCGGGTCCCCATTGATTTCAATGGGGTTCGGGGTCCGGGTCAAAGTTCGGGTCAAGTCCGGACCCGAACCCGGACTTTGTCCGTAAGTTCGGCCGAACCTGCTGAACCCTGACTTCCAGAAGTTCGATCAACTCTACCCATGACACCACAGTCCACACCACTGGCTCTGCACCCATCCCAGACTGCATCCTTCCAGTCCTCCTGGGGATGCCCCTCCAGTAGAGATGAGCGAACTTCTAGAAGTCCGGGTTCTGCTGGTTCAGCCGAACTTCGGGACAAAGTCCGGGTTCGGGTCCGGACAGAACCCGAACTTTGTCCCGGACCCCGAACCCCATTGAAATCAATGGGGACACTGACTTTTAGGCACAAAAAAGGCTGGAAAATAGTCCTGGAAGGTCCTAGAGGTCTGCAAAAGGAAGGAAATGTGGGTAAGGGTGGGACAAGGGACCTACAAAGAAATGGGGACAGGGAAATAACTTTTTTTTTTTTCTCAATATGTTTATTGAAATATAAAGGCATAACATTGAACATTACATTTTAGAGGAAAATCATAAATATATGTAATTTTAAGTATAGATTACATAGTTAGGTAGATATTGCTCACTTGTATAGCCGTCAGGGCTTAGAAATTAACAGCAATTAAGATGTAAAATGAACAATTAGCAGTTCCATCTTGAATAATGATGTCAGAACCGAGCACAAATATTAACTAGGCAGAGAGAAGGTAAAAAAAAAATAAAATAAAAATAAAATGTAGTTCAGAGCAAGTCTGCGAGGAGAAGGAACCAGAGAAAGAAAGGAGGATAGGGTCAAGATTAGGCAAGGTTTAGAGTGGGGTGTAAAATGGCTGTGTGAAAATGAATTATGGAGTCAGCCAGATGGTGAATCAGCTGAAAAGGTTTTTCTAGATCTCTGAGTGTTTAAATATGAACCATTGTTTCCAAATAGTATGAAGATGTTCAGTTGAATCTCTCTTGATTGCAACTGTCTCTTCCAAGTATCTGATGTCATTGACTTTTTCAATCCAGTCCTTAATTGAAGGAATAGTTGTCAGTTTCCAATGAAGTGGAATAAGCACTTTAGCAGCGTTAAGGAGGTGTCTAGTTAAACTGTTTTTGTAGGATTTGTACGAGGTATTATTTATATGTAGAAGGCAGCATGCAGCATCTAGATTGAGAGTGGTGTTTGTGATCTTTTTAATCCAGTATATGACCTTATTCCAGAATGCTTGTATAGGCGTGCAATCCCACCAAATGTGCAGAAAAGAGCCCTTTTCACTATGACATCTCCAGCATCTATCCGAGAGCAGACTGTTCCATGTTTTAAATTTAACTGGTGTAATGTACCATTGGGTGCGAATTTTGTAAGCATTCTCTTGTAGCTTCGTGCTTATTGAGCATTTGTGAGTAAAGACAGCTGCTTTCTCCCATTGTTTGTCGGAGATTTTTACTTTTAAATCTTTTTCCCAACGTGTTTTGCAGATGTCTGCTCTTTCAAAAGAAGGCTGTGAGAGCCATTTATATGCCATGGAAGTGCAGTTACTTATGGTTTTCTGATCTAGGCAAATTTTTTCAAAACCTGTGAGGTCTCTCATGAGTGCCTTTTTTTGTTTATTATTCTGGATATAGTCATATATCTGAAGGTAGCTCCAAAAAGGCAAATGGTTCTGTGTGAACAGTTGGCTTAGCTCTGAAATATTTTTAATTTTACCCCTGGAAGTGCAGTGCCTAACAAGTAAGGGGTTGTTAGAGGCTAAAGGAGTGAGGTTAAACCTATTTATCCCTGGTATGAAGTCTGGGTTTTGCAATAGTGGGGTTAGAGGGCTTGGCAAGGACGAGATATTGTGTGAGGAGATGATTTTGTGGAAAATACTCAGTGTAGTAGATATCAAAGGGTGATTAGCTATGTTAGGTGAGTCGTTTTTGGGGTTTGACCAAGGCAAAAAGTGGACCGGGTTAGTCTGTCCATTTATCTCAAGCTTAACCCAGTCTTTATTCTCTTGATGGCAGTGCCAGTCAATAATTCTTGTTAAGTGGGTAGCAAAGTAATATTTCTTATAGTTGGGTATCCCCAGGCCTCCTTTTGCCTTGTCTAGATGGAGAAGATTCAGATTAATTCTCGGCTTTTTATCTGCCCATAGGAATTTTCTCTGTTTGTGTGTTAGATTAGAGAAGAAGGATCGTGGGAGTGATATTGGAAGAGCGTGGAACAGATACATTAATCTAGGGAGAAGAACCATGTTCAAGATAGCAGCCCTGCCAAACCAGGAAAAATTTTTAGGGTTCCAGCTGTTGAGATCTTTCCCTATTTTCTCAAGAATAGGAAGAAAATTCTTAGCATAAATTTGGTCTAATTTGGAGGTTAATCTTATTCCTAAGTATTGAAGGCCAGTGTCTTCCCATTTGTATGGGCAATTTTCGTTAGTTAGTTTCGCTGTTTCTTTGCTCAGAGAGATGTTCATTGCTTCGGATTTTTTGTGATTAATCTTGAAGTTTGCGATATATCTAAACAGCTGGAACCATTTGTTCAAATTGGGAATGGTGATGTGAGGTTGGGAGATGAAAAACAACATGTCATCCGCGTAAACTGCGGTTTTGTATTCTGTTCCTTGGATTTTAATCCCGTGTATATCTGGTTGTAAATTAATAATTCTGATTAGGGGTTCTAGTGTTATAATGAAAAGGATTGGGGATAAAGGGCATCCCTGTCGGGTCCCATTTTTAATTTGGATCGGGTCAGAAAAGGTGTCGTTAACTCTGATTTTGGCACTAGGATTAGAGTATAAGTTATTGATCCAGTTTATTATTTTCTCTCCAAAACCTATATAGTCACATGTAATCGTCATATAATCCCAGGCGATTCTGTCGAACGCTTTTTCAGCATCAGTTGACAGTAACATGGCCTCTATTTTGTCTGAGTGTGCTCTATGAATCAGGTTTAACGATTTTATAATGTTATCCCTGGCCTCCCTTCCAGGCATAAAACCTACCTGATCTGGTCCAATAATTTTACTCAAAATGGGTTTGATCCTGTTAGCCAGGATTTTTGCCAATATTTTAAGGTCAAGATTAAGTAATGAGATGGGCCTGTAATTTGAACAATCGGTGGGGTCCTTGTCTTTTTTCGGAATAACAGTGATGTGGGCGAGAGCAAAATCTCGAGGGGGGGGGGAGTCTGATTGTGAGTCAAGTGATTAAGTGCTGAGGTAAGGGGTTTGTTTAGGGATCTTTCAAATGTTCTGTAATATATTGACGTGAAGCCATCTGGGCCTGGGCTCTTCCCAGGCTTCATATCAGTAATTGCAGACGTGACTTCTTCGCTTGTGATCGCCTGATTAAGGGAAAGTGTTTCCTCGACAGTAAGTTTAGGGATTTTGCTGTCGTTAAGGAATTTTTGCATGACTTGTTCTCTTGTACCTATACAGTCTGTCGGCTTGTTTTGTGGAGGAAGGTTGTACAGTTTGGAGTAGAAATTATAGAATTGTTGGGCAATCATTTCTGAATCGTATGTAGGTTTGCCTTGTTTGTCCCGTATGCAGTGTATGTTACCTGTGTACTGGGATTCTTTAAGGGCTCTAGCTAGATATTTGCCACTTTTGTCGCCTGATTCGTAGTAAATAGATTTTTTCAGATACAGTGCTCTTCTCTGGTTGCGGTCTAATATATCTTGTAACTCTTTCCTTCTATCTAATAGTTCCTGCTCTACGGCTTGTGATAGTGATTGTTTGTGTTGTGATTCTAGGGTGTTAATTTGAGAGATTATGTTGTCTAGGTTTTTTTCTCTTTCCCTTTTTTTCCTTGAGCCTATCTTGATAAATTCCCCTCTAATGACACTTTTATGGGCTTCCCAAATTATCATGGGTGAGATGTCTGGGGTATTGTTCAGTTTGAAATAGTCAGAGATAGAGGTGCCAATGCTATCCTGAGTTTCACGATCTGTCAACAAGGCAGCATTGAGCCTCCAGTTAGAACTATTCTTTGTGTAGTTCTGTGTCGAGAATGCTATTGAGATGGGTGCGTGATCAGAAAGTGTGATTGTTCCTATA
>BLSH010391642.1:511113-529299 GCA_018402905.1 Glandirana rugosa
CCGGTACAATGACAGTTGACTGTGACTTTTTCGCAAGCTGTCTTAGCGGACCCTAATATACTGCTAATGTACACTGATATATCCAAAACCTCTCTTTTATTACTTGACCTAGTTATTAAATATGAGATTAGGATCACGGTCTTAGTCTCAATTGCTGTGGAAAAGACTGGGCTAAGTTTAATTTTTACCCTGGGCTGTCCCTACGGGAAATAGGGGTTAGGAAAAGTAATATTGTGATCTTGGGGATTAGTCTTAATAATTGAATGTTGGTCTATATGTGCCCTAATTTTAGGTTCCTTGTCTTATGTTTTGGCGTCGAATGCGGCTACTGTACAACAAAAAGTAGAGGATTTTTTGTGATTAATCTTGAAGTTTGCGATATATCTAAACAGCTGGAACCATTTGTTCAAATTGGGAATGGTGATGTGAGGTTGGGAGATGAAAAACAACATGTCATCGGCGTAAGCTGCGGTTTTGTATTCTGTTCCTTGGATTTTAATCCCGTGTATATCTGGTTGTAAGTTAATAATTCTGATTAGGGGTTCTAGTGTTATAATGAAAAGGATTGGGGATAAAGGGCATCCCTGTCGGGTCCCATTTTTAATTTGAATCGGGTCAGAAAAGGTGTCGTTAACTCTGATTCTGGCACTAGGATTAGAGTATAAATTATTGATCCAGTTCATTATTTTCTCTCCAAAACCTATATAGTCACATGTAATCGTCATATAATCCCAGGCGATTCTGTCGAACGCTTTTTCAGTGTCAGTTGACAGTAACATGGCCTCTATTTTGTCTGAGTGTGCTCTATGAAGCAGGTTTAACGATTTTATAATGTTATCCCTGGCCTCCCTTCCAGGCATAAAACCTACCTGATCTGGTCCGATAATTTTACTCAAAATGGGTTTGATCCTGTTAGCCAGGATTTTTGCCAATATTTTAAGGTCAAGATTAAGTAATGAGATGGGCCTGTAATTTGAACAATCGGTGGGGTCCTTGTCTTTTTTCGGAATAACAGTGATGTGGGCGAGAGCAAAATCTCGAGGGGGGGGAGTCTGATTGTGAGTCAAGTGATTAAGGGCTGAGGTGAGGGGTTTGTTTAGGGATCTTTCAAATGTTCTGTAATATATTGACGTGAAGCCATCTGGGCCTGGGCTCTTCCCAGGCTTCATATCAGTAATTGCAGACGTGACTTCTTCGCTTGTGATGGCCTGATTAAGGGAAAGTGTTTCCTCGACAGTAAGTTTAGGGATTTTGCTGTCGTTAAGGAATTTTTGTATGACTTGTTCTCTTGTACCTATACAGTCTGTCGGCTTGTTTTGTGGAGGAAGGTTGTACAGTTTGGAGTAGAAATTATAGAATTGTTGGGCAATCATTTCTGAATCGTATGTAGGTTTGCCTTGTTTGTCCCGTATGCAGTGTATGTTACCTGTGTACTGGGATTCTTTAAGGGCTCTAGCTAGATATTTGACACTTTTGTCGCCTGATTCGTAGTAAATTGATTTTTTCAGATACAGTGCTCTTCTCTGGTTGCGGTCTAATATATCTTGTAACTCTTTCCTTCTATCTAATAGTTCCTGCTCTACGGCTTGTGATAGTGATTGTTTGTGTTGTGATTCTAGGGTGTTAATTTGAGAGATTATGTTATCTAGGTTTTTTTTCTCTTTCCCTTTTTTTCCTTGAGCCTATCTTGATAAATTCCCCTCTAATGACACATTTGTGGGCTTCCCAAATTATCATGGGTGAGATGTCTGGGGTATTGTTCAGTTTGAAATAGTCAGAGATAGAGGTGCCAATGCTGTCCTGAGTTTCACGATCTGTCAACAAGGCAGCATTGAGCCTCCAGTTAGAACTATTCTTTGTGTAGTTCTGTGTCGAGAATGCTATTGAGATAACTTTAAATATTTTTAAAAAAATAAAAACATAAAAAAAGCAAAAATGGAGATCATCTTCAAAATGGGTCTGAAAAGTATTAATTAACATTAGAGGCCATAGAACTGTGCTAAAATCATCTTCAAACTGTGTCAAAAAAGTATAAATAAGTAACCATATCACTGTTCTGCAAAATGTGTGTGTCACTTTAAATGAAACCGGGAATCAGTGCACATCTCTTCTGCACAATTATTTAACGTCTGTGTGTCACTTTAAATGAAACCGGGAATCAGTGCACATAATTTCTGCACAATTCTTTAAAGTCTGTGTGTCACTTTAAATGAAACCGTCAATCATTGCACATCTGTTATTCACACTTCTTTTTAAAGTCTGTGTGTCACTTTAAATGAAACCATCAATCATTGCACATCTGTTATGCACACTTCTTTTTAAAGTCTGTGTGTCACTTTAAATGAAACCGTCAATCATTGCACATCTGTTATTCACACTTCTTTTTAGTCTGTGTCACTTTTATTATTGGTTCCTGAATACTTGCCCGCCAGTACTAGCTCCTGCTGTCCTCTCTTGCTCCTCCTGTGCCTCCTGTCCAGAGCCTTGACAATGTCTTGAAGGGCTCCATCCTGCACCCGAGCCCAGGCCCAAGATCAGCCCCCCTCCCAGGCTAGGGAGCTCCCTCAAAGGCCATACAGCCTAGTACTCCATCTCCAGTTCTTCCACCCGACAACTCCTCCCTAGCTGGGCTGACCCTGGGTATTTGAGGAGGCCTGCCCCCTGCCAATCCAAGTTGAGGATTGGTCAGGGCTCCCCAGAATACCCCAGACAGCTTCACCTCTCCTCTCTTCCTCTCTTTCCAGAGCTTTCCAGAAGCCTCTGGAAAGAAGAGGGAGACCTCAGTGATGCTGCCTGTGAGTCACCAGCTGCTACCCTGAGCCACTCCCAGCCCAGATCAAACAAAACAAATAGGCCTGACTTCCAGTCAGGCCTGCCTAATTTTGCCTACACTACAAAACAAAACCTATTCTAGCACCTACATAAATAGAGGGTGCTACATAAGCAGTGTGTCTTTTCACACTGTGGCGGCGCGCTTGCGGAATGTTACGAAAAGTCTTGCAAGCAACATCTTTGGGGCAGGTTGGGGCAGTGTAAATAGCACTCCCAAAACTCCCCTGCCCATTGCAATGAATGGGCAGTGCTTACAAAGCACCTGAAAAGTGCTGCAAAATGGGTCTTTTTACACTTTTTTGTGTAAGAAAGCCCCACTAGCGGCCGAATACTGCCGCTAAAACGCAGCTAAAGCAAAACAAGCGTTTTTTTTAGCGGTGATGCAGTGTGAAAGGGGTCTTTGGGTCTGGGGGTTGGGCAAAACCATACAAGAAGCTATCAGCCTGCATGCCACAAAAAGTGATTTCACAATAGCCATTACCTGGCCGTGATCCAAGTTATTAGAATCCACATACCCTAATAAACATAGAACTGGGTTTAAGGTTAACACAGAATCATATACAGCATTTAACAAATCTAACACTTCCAGCCAGTACCTGGGCATCTCCAGAACAGATGCATAAAGGAGCCAGGAGATTGAGCACGTCTTGTGTATTCAGGATTGTCTCTCCTGCCTACCCTGTGCAAAAATTCAGGAGCAAGGTAAGCCCTGTACAGAATGAAATACTGGGTCAACCAATGAGTTGAAGATAGTGAAACTAGTGGTACATTCTGCAGTATTTGATCCCATACACTGTATCCCCTAAGGCTACTAAGCACCCAAGTAAGCTCTTATACCTTTTAGTACTTATCCTACTAAAAGGTATAAGAGCTTACGTGGGTGCTTAGTGAAAAGGGGTATGGCAATCGGGGCTTTCACCTCAAAGGTAGCTGAAGCTCTAATTCCTGAGTGCCCGGTTCTATCCATATTTCACCACTTATCCAAGGTCCTCAAAGCCATTTCCCCTCCCCAGGGGCGTCCCATAGTCTCTGGCATTGGGTCCCTCAATGAGAGGTTGGGGGAATGGCTTCATGGCCAATTACAAACCATAGTTCACACGTTGCCTGTTTTTTTGAGGGATACTAATCATTTACTTCAGGTTATGGACAACTTTGAATGGAAGCCAGGTTACTTGCAGGTATCATGTGACGTGATAAGCTTATATTCATGTATTCCCCCAATTTAGCTTTTCAAACGGTGTCCTTTTGGCTTGAAAGAGCTACCAATTTCTCTCTGGAGATTGGTCAGTTCATTGTTGAGGTTTTACAGTATTTGCTTGGCCATAATTATTTTCTTTTCAATGGGACCTACTATCTCCAGGGGTGTGGGGCAGCCATGAGGGCCAAATTTTCACCTTCATTGGCCAACCTCTACATGGCTTGGTGGGAGCGGTCCCACATCTTTGGGGAACCCCCTTCGAGCACAGATCGTCTTGTACTATAGGTACATAGACGATCTGATACTTATTGGCCAGGGTCTGTTTTCCCTCGACCAGCTCCTTGAATACTAATTGTTTAAATCCTCGTTTTACAGGTATTTTTGATACTGTTACTATTAGTTTTTTTGAATGTTCGATTGATGGCTGATTGGGGGAAGGTTGTCTGTTCTCTATACAGGAAGTCCATGTTGGGCAATAGTCTTTTACATGTGAGCTCAGGACACCCCCATCCCACGGTCAAAGGCATACCAGCAGGACAATTCCTACGTCTCCACCGTATTTGCAGTGATGACAAGTCATTCGCTGCAGAGTCGGCTAACCTTTATAGACACTTTCTTGACAGAGGATATCCCAAATGGATGCTCAATCGAGCATACAATATAGCCCGTGAGAAAAATAGACAGGGTCTTCTGGGTATTGGAGCTCGGGGTACCAGTGCCTATAAATATCATAGGCCGAATAAAATTCAAAATAACTATAAAAATATGCTGGTCAAACCAGTTCATCACAACAAATGCAGGGAGAATGGATTATCCCTGGTGTTGGGGTTTAGTTCTGAATTTAGAGAAATAAAACGTATAGTGAAGAAATATCTCCCTGTGCTCAAGACGGATCCCATTTGTTCACAACTAGAGTTGAGCGAACGCCTGGATGTTCGGCGGGTCCGACCGAACTTTGTGAAAAAGTTCGGGTTCGGTACCAAACTTGACCCGAACTTGACCCCGGACCCCATTGAAGTCAATGGGGACCCAAACTTTTCGGCACAAAAATGGCCGAAAAAAAGTCTTGGCAAGTGCTAGAGGGCTGCAAAAGGAAGTAAAGAACTAGGAGATGTCCCTCTAAGCAGTAGACTCTACCTAGTCCAGTCAGATCGTTCTGTAATGCAGGATGAGATGTTATTAGATCTGCAATCTGTCCCTAAAAGCAGTAGTAGTAGTAACCTCTACCTAGTCTGCAATCAGATCGTTCCGTAATGCTGGATGAGATCTGCAATCTGTCCCTCAAAGCAGTAGTAGTAGTAATCTCTACCTAGTCCACAATCAGATTGTTCTGTAATGCAGGATGAGATGTTATTATATCTGCAATCTGTCCCTCACAGCGCCGGCAGCATCCTCTCCCTACACTAGCCAGAGAGCATGTAACATGCAGCACTAAGTGACTCCAGCTTATAAAGAGGCTAGGTCACATGATGCACTGGCCAATCACAGCCATGCCATTAGTAGGCATGGCTGTGATGGCTTCTAAGGGCAAACCAGTGAAATGCTTGTTGATTGGCTGCCCTGCTGCTATTCAACAGGTGGGATCAAATACCCGAACGCGAACTTTTTTTCAAATGTCCGGGTTCAGGTCCGGGTCACGGACACCCCAAAGTTCGGTACGGACCCGAACTTTACAGTTCGGGTTCGCTCAACACTATTCACAACTATTAGATAGTGGGGTTAATATTGTGGCTAAATGAGGCAAAACTATAGGGAATTACGTATCTCCCAGCTTTTTTCAACCTAGGAAATTTGTAAAACCTTCTTTAACCTGGTTACATTGTAAGGGCAATTTTAAGTGTGGTGCCCGAGATTGTCCCTGCTGTAAACATGTTTTGCAGGGTAACACCTTTTGCTCTGTGGTGGATAATAGACAATATTTGATTGATAGATTCTTTAATTGTAACACTCAATATGTTGTCTATGCCATCACTTGCAATAGGTGCCCCTTGCAATATGTGGGCAGAGCAACTAGGAGGCTCCATGACAGATTTCGGGAACACTTGACAGACACAAAAAATCAGAAGGCCACTAATGTGGCACAACATTTTAACAATACACATCAGGGTGACACTACATGTATGATGGTGCAGGTTATAGAGAAAGTCTCCCTTAGTCCACGCAGGGTGGACCCGTTTAGTCTCCTCTGCAAGCGTGAGGTCTTTTGGATTCATAAACTAAGAGCAGAATCCCAGATGGGATGAATTACGAGTGGGCTGTCACTCATTATTATGATAAATAGTTGTTTTTATATTTTTTGATACACCTGCCCTTGCATACTTTATAAAGTTACACCTTGTATTGAGACTCCTTTGACTTTGGGATATTTCTCTGAGGAATAATGTTCAGCTGAAATTAATTTGTTATTTTTGTGACCAGAGTCCGGATTGTGATGGTTTTCTTGTAATTATCTTGTACCATTCTAGTCTATCTATTCTAGTTTGTATTTTTCAGGTATTTATCTTGTCATCAATCTAACAGGCTGGCATTTTCATCTGAATGAAATTTACTTTTATTTTTATGATTTCTTTGATAAATTGGTAATTATTGACTTATATTCAACTTATATGTGTTTGGGTGGATGTTTCCTGAGGTGGGGGCGTTTTGTTTGATACATATACTCACATGTATCATTTTTATATAGATTCATTGACATATAGGTGTACATATAGATATATAGGGATTTATTCCCATTTTAGACACCTTTATTGGTCTTAGATATAGATAAAGAGAAGTGGGAGGGGAGAGAAAGTGATCAGTCACTCATCACCAGTGTGGGACTGGGGACGGCTATGTAGTAAAAACATGTCACATCCTAACCATAAGGGAACTAATTGGAAAAAATGAAAAACTTTGCAGGCATGTGTTATAATAAAAGACAATGCTTTATTTGTTACAATATAAGCCCAAAGGCTTTATACAAAATGTAAATACTCTTTTAAAACCATAAATGTTCCAAACATCATATACATAACATGTTGAATTGCACTAATCTCCTCTGAATGTCTGCCCTACCAAAACGGGCAGGACACACAAGAGGGGAGGGTGCATATACACACAAAGATAGAATGTTGACAGTCCTGGGTTAATCCCTAACAACCGCATAAAAATAGGGCAATGGTATAGCCTAAAAATATATCATAAATCAAAAAAAGATGATACAAGGGGATTCAAACCACCAGAACTTGACAACTAGGGGAGGCTCTACTAGTTTCGTGCTGTAGATGAACGCTTCGTCTGGAGCCCTCAATTACAATATAGAAAGGTAGATATAGTAGTGGACCAATTGCAACACACGTCCCCACAACCCAGATACTCCAGGTGTAACTTCAGAAATGGCTAGAGGGCCAGGGGCACCCCAAATGCACCACCCACCACAGTCCATGCGCCAGCAAGCTTGGGGATCTGAACTAACGTCCAGCGATAACTGTGTGTGGAAAATAAAGCAATGGGAGTATATGAAACACTGAAATTCCCAGTGTCAACGTCTGTTTAGTGAACAAGGTCAGTTACACTTTCTTTAGGTAGGAGCTTAGACAGCCGTTCAAAGCCAGAGATGGACGGTATCTCAATAAAGGTGAAATTGGTGCATCTCGTACCTGGTAGGGCACGAGCAGGGATCTCAAGCGTGTGGCTGGTCTTAGATATAAACATGATGAGATATATGTAATCTCTATGGGGATAGTACTTTCATTTGTACCCCCCTCCCTACCTCCTTTTGTTGGACGGAGGATACATCTTCACATTATGGGAGGCTTCTAACCCAGTAATACAAAACATTTTAGAGAAATAGCTTGTTGCATTTATGTTTGGTTTATTCTCTCATACACTAAATGATTTTTGAATTATCATTAACTGGGTATTTTTACACAAATAATTTTTTGCATATCTTTATATATATTTATACAATTTCATTTTCCAGCCTTAGTGATTGTTTATCCAAATTTGTTACATTGGTGTCAGGGTGGGAGATCTGTGGCTTATAGTGTACAATGGAGCTGTGATATGATTTTCCTTTTGGTTTTTCATTTGAAGAGATTGTTTGTATGGTTTCTATGGGCCTCGTTTTCCCACACCATCCGATGTATACACATGCCCCCCTCTCTTTTTTTTCTTTCTCCAATTTTGCTTTTTATATTATGTTTCAAGGGGTCGCACATGCCATATCGATTAGGTGATCGGCGTGTGTATAGGCAATTCCTTGATTCTATCAACTGTTGTTTTTAATCTATTCGCGGGAGGTTTTAACTCTTGCAGCTTAGTGTGTCTCCCAAATGGGATTCACATTAGTGATTAGTTCACTAAGACACCATTGGTTAAGGTTTAATCATTTACACCTGTTTTTTACTATTTAATGTTTCAATGGTCTTTCTGTGCTCAGGTTATGATTAAGCGGACATGTAGTCCGTGAAACACGTCAACCATGCTGCTCATTTGTGGTTTTGTTCTTTTTTGTCTGCCTGCAATGTATTGGAATTCACTTCAATACATTTAACGATCATACCAAGCTTCAGAGTGCGGTCACATCTTTTGCTTCTTCGTTATATTAGAGAGGAATCAACCTTTTTCATCAAGACATGCAGAAAGTGCGGGAACGCACTTCAGCTCTTGAGGGTCGCGTTAGTGAGATAAAACATACACTTCAAGCAGAGTAAGTTATGTGAAGTTAATTACCAATAAAATTGGTAAATTAGCATTTATTAACTCAGCACTTTGAGCATAATGACATAAACATCCCCCAGTAAAAAACAATATGTTAATATTCTACATACAGAGGGGCTAATAGTCACTCCTAAATAATACCACAGCCTAGACAGAAAAATCCTCACAATACACCAGAAGAGCTGCTCTCCCATTGACATATGTGGGGCTGGGCTGTCAGTTTGACATACAGGCCCCCACTCGCTGAGGGAAGAAGGAGCCAACGTGTGCTGCTGTATCCTGACATAGACTGCCGGACTGAGCTAGACAAAATCTGTACTGTCTGCTGCCCCTGTGCTAGTCTGAATCACCAACCTGAAACCCAAGTTGCTGTTGCAGGAGCAATGGAGGTGTACCAATGCTATGGTATCCATAATCTTTCCCGCCCAGCAAATAAAGTCCAACAAAGGGGGGCCCCTCCAACATCTCAACTAGTCGCCGCAGGGAAATCGGTGAGAGGGTCGCAGACCCACAGTTAAGCTGGAATACAGACAGGAAGGTCTGAAGCAAAAAAGAGACACAATGTGGTAAAGGTTTTAAAAAAATTAGGTATAAGGTTTAAATTATCAAAACCATACCTTACTGGTAGTGGAATAAAGCTGGGAGGGGTCTTAGGAGAAACTTCTCACCCAACTTTTCCTGTTTTTTTTTTGGTTGTGGTTCTGATTCTGTGGTTGTTATGGCAGTCTGGTGGTTTGTTGGTCTTTGGAGGAGGTAAAATTCAGGGCTAATAGAATGCTTCAGGACCCATTGGTGGTGTGGTGTCCTCGGGTACATTCCTGTTAACCAGGGGTTATCTTTGAATATGGAAAATGGAGTTCACTTTGGATAGAGAGGATGGTCTCTGAGCTGGAGTGTTGCTGCTGGGGTCTACTATAAGCAAAGTTTTTCCTGCAGTAAAATAATAGGATGTGTTTGGTGTCTTCAAAGACCAGCAAGCTTTAGTTCTTTGTTTCTTTTTTAAGGAATACATATGTTATTTAATTGTATTTGTTGTTAAAAAGCTGCGATGGCCATTTTGACTCCGAACCTTGGTGTGATCTCCTTTATTGCATGGGCTGAGTTTGGGGGATATGGCCTAGCAGGCTTTGTCTAAAGTTAGGAACATCTGTTCTGCACTTCACTTGTACACGTGTGAGAAGCTTGCAATTTCAACTTGGCCATTTCACCTGCTCCTTTCATCCAATTTCTGAACTGTACCTTCAAGATCTCTTTATACTTTTCAGCCCAATGCTGGGCTGCAATACTGCCACATAGACATACCTCATTCATGTGTGCCAACGCCTTCAAGGGCCCCAGCTTAAGCGGCAGAAGATTAATACTAAGGACTATGTCCAGATAACTTTATCCCGAGGGAAGATCTGTATTTGACTTTAAACCCACTACCTCAGGCCTAAGCTTAGTTCATGGTCATGAGAGCTCCCAAGTGACTTAGCCCTTTTTCAGTTTGTTATCTATTGGCATCACTTGTTGCAGCTCATCTTATGAAGTTGATAGTTTATACTGTTGAGAGGTACAACAATATGCTAGAATTTAAAGTGGATCCTTACTGCATCTGAGCACCAAAAACACTATTTAATTAATTTTTAATATTCAAAACCAACTCCCCCATCCATCAATGTCTCTATGCTTTATTTTGTTGAAAAATAATTTTGAAAAACACCTCCTCAAATTTCTGGCCTTGGCCATCTTGAGTAAGGGCAAGGGCATTGCAAGTGACTCTGTGTATCTGGTTGTGTTTTCATTATTATGCCTTATGCTGGTTGACTTTTCACTTGCCAATGCATTCTGCTACTTGTAGTTGCAAGTCCCATTCTTGTGTGCTCATTAACTGGTTCCCGACCGGCTTGCGTACATTTACTGCTGCAGAGTATAAGCATCCGGCAAATCGCTGTTTGTAAATGGCAGCTTGCGCGTGGGCTGTAGCGGGCGGGAGCATGCCACCGCCGGCGCGCTCTCGTGCCCACCGTACCCTGCAGAAGGCTTGGGCGGACTCGATCTCCGCTGGTGAGCCGCAATTGCCTGGCAGAGAAGAAAAACGGGGAACCGCCGATGTAAACACGGCGGTTCCCCTCTCTGTCAGGCAGCATGTGAGAGATCTACTGATCCCTGTCACTGGGATCAGTTAGACCTCTTATGCCCCTGGCAGCCCATCCCCCTCACAGTTAGAACACACCTAGGGACCACACTTAACCCCTAGATCTCCCCATGCAGGTTAACCCCTTCACTGCCAATAACATTTACACTGTAATCAGTGGATATTTAAATTTCTGATCGCTGTATAAATGTCATTGGTCCCAAAAAGTGTCAAAAATGTCAGTCACAGTCCTGATAAAAAACGCAGATTGCCGCCATTACTAGTAATAAAAAAAAAAATGTAAAAACACTAGGAATGAATTCTCATGGTTTGTAAATGCGGCAACTTTTGCGCAAACCAATAAATAAATGCCAATTGCATTTTTTTTTACCAAAAATATGAGGAAGAATATAAATCGGCCAAAACCAATGAATACATTTGTTTTTTTATATATATATATTTTTTTTGGATATGTATTTTAGCAAAAATTTAGAAATATAGTTTTTTTTTGCAAAATTGACGCTCTTTTTTTTGTTTATAACGGTGATCAGAAATGATGCAGAGGTGATCAAACACCACCAAAAGAAATCTCTATTTGTGGGAAAAAAGGACACAAATTTCGTTTGGGTACAACGTTGCGCGACCATGCAATTGTCAGTTAAAGCGACACAGTGCCGAATGGTCCTAACGTGGGAAATCATTCCGGTCCTTAAGTGGTTAAAGCATAATTGAAAGATATACTGGTGGTATCAGTGAAGCTGAGGCCTCAAACAGGGCTGGAACAGGAGCAGAGGACCCAAATCTACCAGCAGCTCCTTCAAGGGTAGAGCTGCATAAAGGTAATAAAAACACAAGGAAATTTTTGTTTATTTAATAAAAATATCAATAGATGTAATGGTTTATGGTTGGGAAAGTAAGTATAACCTTTGCCTCAGAAGCTGACAGAAATGATGTCTTGTAGGTGGCTTACATAACTGCCCACCAATTTGCCAAACCAACATAACATTTTTTACCAATACTTTATGGAAAATATCTTCAGTTGCAAGATCTTTGTGGGCTTCTGTGCATTAACTGCCGTTTCAAATCCGAGAATGAGATTCAAATCAGGGCTTTGACTAGTCTAATCTATAACACCCAATTTCTTCTTTTTGGGCCATTCTTTGGTGGATTTGCTAATGTGCTTCAGATCATTATCCTGTTGAAAGATCCATGTCTGGTTCAGTTTTAACTTTTGGACAAATGGCCTCATGTTCTCAATAAGCAATTTATAGCAGGGTTGATGATTGCAAACTATCCATACCCAAAGACAGCAAAGCAACCCCAAACCAAAACATATCTACCAGCATGCTTTAAGTACAAGGTTCTTCTCAAGAAATGCTGTCTTATGTTTGCTTTAAACATATCTACTGTCACTGTGGCCAAACATCTCTGTCCTTGATTCATCATTTTCCAGCATTGTTCCAAAAGGCCTGGTATTTTGACGACATGTTCAATGGCAAGCTGTAGTCTTGCTCTAATGTTCTTTCTGGGCATTAAATACTTTTTCCTGGCACACCTTTTATGCAGGTTAAATTGGTGCAATCTCTTTCTAATTGTAGATGCATGCAATTTGACATCAACAAATGTATGAGTAACCTGCATCAAATGGTCAGCTCTTAGACTGAATTTTCTGGAAATTAGCAGTCGTTTGAAATCAACATCCCTTGTAGAATGTTTGCCTTACAATGGAATAATTGCATTCAAATAATTTGGCAATGCCAATTTTAAAATTTAATATAATTTGTTCAGGCATGTCATCTTTTGTCTGTAGGCACTATTTGAAAAGATATACCTGGAATCTAAGTTGCACCTTGGCACCACAAATGGTGCTTGTGACAGATTATTGTTGGGAACAGGTATATGCATTTGTCACAGGACTCAGCCAGCACTGAGTTTGGAATGTCTATACCAGACACTTCATTCTTCGTGCAGGTTGGGAATGCTGAGCCTAATAAAATTACAGGATCAGCATTGGTATCCTCACTCTCAAGCCAATGCACCCATCACACAGACTTGTATCGGCCAAGGAGCTTTGTTGTGGGGTGGGCAGAACATGATGGGGAGCTCTGAGACTACTTCCCTATCAGGTTGTCCTCTTTTGATTGACAGTGGAAGGCAGTGGGCAGATTCCATAGTCACTATTGGACTGATTCATGGCTACAAGGACTGCCCACTGCCGACTTCTGGCAATCTCAAGGAAGTCAGAGCCTGATAGAGAATTCTAAGAGACTAGTTCCCTATCAAGTTCACCTGCCTTGTGATTGACAGAGAAAGGCAGTGGGCAGATTCCATAGCAACCATTGCACTGAATAGGGGCTATACAATTCGCCCACGGCCCTCCTCACAAGACAGGTGGACCTGATGGGGAACTAGTCTCCCAAAATTTCCCTTCAGGCACCGCCCACTGTCAGTATGCCTCTGCATCACTGATCGATAGGATACTTGAGGGCTGCATTCTATTACCCAATGAAAAACAAAAGAATAAAGTTACACATTATCCTTCATGTTAAATCTGCTGTCTGTATGCCATCGTTGAGTTGGCCCTAATAACCTCCAATTTCTTTATCTATGAACTGGAGGTAATTATTGTTCAATTTGTCTCAGCCATAGCGATGCATTGTAAAACGAATGCAAACAAAGTCTACATGAATCCCTTGGACGTGTTGGAGCAATTTCCAAGACTGTTGCAAGGCTTTTATGAATTTGGCGCAGGACATCACATTACCAGGGCCCTTACTGCCAGAAAGCTGTCACAAGTGCTTTATTGAATTCCCTCTATTATGTTTGCCTTTTCAGATATTGTATAATCAAAATGTCAATAATCGTCATGGGGTGTACTTACTTTTTCACATGACTCTAGCTGCTTCACACCTCACCCTGATCTGCCAGCAAAAACAGTCCCCAAACGCTGCTCTCGCAGGCTCCTATTGCCTAGGTTTTTTAAAGAAAGTGCAGCTAGCATGACTGGACACACTCTGAATGCAATAAAACTTTTTACTAGAAATCTTGTGACACATAAACATAACAGAGCTCATAATTAACATAGCAGATTCTCTGGCTTGGCAGCCATAAAAACACGTACACATAAGTGTGAAGTACATTAAAGTGGTTGAAAACCCTTATATATGCCCAGTGAAGTGACTAGTATCAAGTGATAAAGAGAACTAAAACAAATACTTCTACATACGTTGTACCTGTTTATCTCTTCTCTTCAGCCTTCCAAAACAACACAGCATCTCTCAGTTTTCAAAAACAGGGGGCAAGGATCTGAAGTCTCACATTGCAGAGCTCAGTGAGGAGCGCTCTGGGCCCCGGCTGGAGGAAGGGACACACCTGCTCCTCACGGTACATGGGAAACATGCACAGCTGTGGCTCTCAATCATAGCCTGTGTGTCGGGAAAAGCTGTCAGGAGTGACTCTAGGCAGCAGAGAGAAATGACACTTTTTACTAAGACTGGAGCATACAAAATTTGGTGCCACTCTACATTAAAACCAATCAGCTTTCAGGTTTTATTGTCAAAGCTTATTTGGACAAACTGAAGTTAGAAGCTGAATGGTTACAATGTACAGCTGCACCAGATTCAGAGTGCTCCAGTTTTAGTAAATCTCCTCCTCAGTGCTTTGAATGGAGAAAAGTACACAGTATAAAAGGATGTGCTTTGTTTGTATTTAATGTCCGAGGTTTACAAATACTTTAAAGTGAATGTAAACCCTCACATATACTCAGTGAAGTGGGCAGCCTCAGACGATATACAGGGATGAAACAAATCTCCCTACATAAGTTTTACGTGCATATCTGTCTTCAGCTTTATACATTCTTTAGAAAATTCACATTGTGTTAGGAGATTTTCTCTTCCTGTTCAGCACTGAGTGTGAAGTCTGGGCATACAGCCAAGACAGCTGATTGGAAGAAAGGCACACCCCCCCTCCTTATAGGCATAGCCTTTCAGGGCTGTCCTGTGACAGGGCAAGCTCTCTGCTAATCTATTTATAGCAACCTCCCCGACACAAATTTCAGCCTGGTTTTATCACAGTTGACAGAGGAACTTGTCAGAAGTGATCATGCTGATAACAGAAGAACAAAGCAGGAGAAAGCCACGGGACTTAGTGCTTTGAAGAAAACACTGCAGATATTGCAGATATATGTGCCCAGCTCAAACTTCATGAATCCAGTTTACATCCACTTTAAGGCAGCTCATTAAAAATTAATAGCCTGCCAATGCACCATTGGGTTCCCACCTTAAATTACTGCTACGCAAGTGTAAATGGTCCTTTAATTTTTAAAGGATGTTTATACTGGGAGAATAAGATAAAGGACTGGACAAAAGAAGGACATTTTATTAAAAAGTTTCTGTTCTATTTGTAGCCATGTTCTCCCTTGGGAGTGGCTGGTAGTTGTGGTTCACCTGCCCACTGCCCTCAATCACACTTTGTTCTCGCATCACGGAAGTCACAGAACAGTCCGGTACTTTGTTTTATAATTTTATTTGAGGGGATAAAGCTTGGATGGGGAGAGGGTTCAACTGTGGGATGCCAAAAGAATTAGATCATGGGACCTTCTATATACATCTGCAGTATATACACTCCAACTTCCTCCAGCTCAATCACTTGCTGACCGTTCCTCTCCTTATTTCACTCCAGCACACTTCTTAGTTTCCTGGCCTGAAATGCAATTTATCAGGCCCCTATGACACTTCTTCCTCCACCTCAACTAGCACATGGTGAGGCCTGCACTTTTACCAGCAGGACCTCCGAACCACCCATTACAGGCAAGGGCCACAGGCTCCTGATTCTGAAGCCATGGGCCCTCCATTGTGTAGCTAAGTACATTGGTGCTAGTGGGGTATTGACAGACAACAACTCCCAGCCCATCCTCTTCCAGGCCACTCCAGCCTGCTTTTCTATCCAGTGACACTCCTTCCACTGACAGGCTGCTCTGGCCTCCACAGATTATCCACTATCCTCCCCCAACCTTCCCATCCAGCTCCCAGGGTCTGTCACTCACCGACAACTGGTGGATCCTTTAAAGAGTCTCTGAGAATGTAGAACTCTGCTGCTCTCCTGCTTCTTTGTGCTACTCCAGGAATCTACTCCACTACTGGCTGCACCCAAGCCTCCAGGCCCCAAGGTCACCCCCCCCCCAGACTGGTGAGGCCTACTCCACAGCCTCTGCTACATTCTCCTCTCTTCCACCCAAACTCTCTCTCAAACTGGATTGGTTAGGGCTCCTTGTCATACATCAGAAAGTAACACCTCCTCATCCATCCCCTTTTCCAGAGCTTCCCTAGCTCAAAAAGGGAGGAGTATCCAAGGGGTGTTCCTTCCTGCAATCTCCAGCCCTCCCTGAGCCATTCCCCAGCCCAGATCAAAACAACCAGGCCTGCACTCACTGTCAGGCCTGACTAGATTTTACCTCTCCTATCAAAAATCTACAAAAGATAAATCACATATCACCATGGGGGAGCTACATATTTTAAGAAAGTGGTCATTATGGATATATATATATATATATATATATATATATATATATATATATATATATATATAAATGCAGTGGTTTTGTACAGAGCAGCCCGGATCATCCTCTTCTTGGGTCCCTCTTTGCTGCTCCTGGTCCCTCCCTCCTATTGAGTGCCCCCACAGCCCACAGCTCTTTATGGGGGCACCCGAGCTGAGTCAGAGCTCTGTGTGCCCATTCAGACACGGCACCCTGGCCCCACCCCCTCTCTCCCCTGATTGGCTGACTGACTTTGAATGACAGCCTGGGGAGCCAATGGTGCCGCTGCTGCATCTCAGCCAATCAGGAGGAGTGTCATGGAGGGCTTAGACATTTGTGGATATTGCTGGAGAGAGAAGGGGCTCAGGTAAGTAATTAGGGGGGGCTGGGGGGGCTGCTACACACAAAAGGTTTTTTTATCTTAATGCATAGATTGCATTAAGATAAAAAAAACTTCTGCATTTACAACTTCCTTAAGGTAAAATGATAAAGCCTAAGTTTAACTAAACATAAAAACAGAATAATCAGCTCAAGGGACATAACTTACAGGTATTATGATGTGTCCCTTGCGTTGATTCTTCTCCTTTCAGTAAAAATTTTCCTCTGGCTTAACTGCGCCCCCACCACTATAGTCTTCCAGTGTTGCGGGGGTTAATGTCTACTCCTCACCTCACTCCTTCAGTCTCCTCTCGCATTACTAACTTACTAACTGACATATTAGCATGGATGTCACACCACTTCCTCAAACTCAATCTTTCTGAAACTGAGCTGGTAATATTCCCTCCTGCCCATGTCCCCCCCCCCCCCCCATGACTTTTCCATCAAAATCAATAATGCAAACATCAGTCCCTCCCCTCATGCCAGGGTACTATTTGTAATCCTAGACTCTGACCTGTCCTTTCAGCCTCAAATCCAATCATTATCAAAAGTTTGTAGACTTCACCTCTGTAACATCTCTAAAATACGCCCCTTTTTAACAAATGAAACCACCAAGCTCCTCATTCACTCCCTTGTTATCTCTCACCTTGACTATTGCAACTCCCTTCTCATTGGCCTGTCTCTCCATAGGCTATCCCATCTTCAGTCTATCATGAATGCTGCTGCCAGACTTATCCGCCTTACCAATCGCTCAGTGTCTGCCAACCCTCTCCTCCAATGAATACACTGGCTCCCAATTGCCCAGCGAATTAAATTCAAAATACTAACCACAACATACAAAGCCATCCACACCCTGCCCCGAGCTACATCAGCAATCTTGAAAGAAATGTATATATGTTCCGCGCAACCGGATCAGATATGCTCTAAGAGCTGCTACCACCACCGAACTGCCCAGACGAGGGTAGTGAGTAAATATAGAGAAATTAGGGTGGTATTGGCGCTGCTCTTTTATGTATTAATATAAATATTGAAAAAAATATTATGTGAGAAATTTTCCAGTATGCTGGTAATAAAAATATTTTGTGAGAAATTTTCCAGTATGCTGGTGATAAAAATAAAATATGTTATTTATAAATCGGGCTGTGGTACTTGGTAGTAATGGGTCAGTGTAAAAAATGTTGGTGGGTCATATTAGATCAAGGTGCAAATGGCTGATATGTATTATACAGAACCTCTCACTTAATACTGGTGTGTGGGTTTAAGAGCAATAAAAGTGACAACAATCTTATGTAAAAACAATAATCCACAAGGCAAATGATATAAAAATAAACCTCCCACTTAATACTAATATGTGGGTTTAAATACATTTTAAAAGCAATAAAAGTAGCAACAATCTCATGTAAAACAACAATATACAAGGCAAAT
>BLSH010391642.1:535295-558773 GCA_018402905.1 Glandirana rugosa
AATACACTCTTTAAAAGGTCATACGACCATTATTTTTATAAAACACTCTTTAAAAGGTCATACGACCACTATTTTTATTTTATACAATAAATATTTAGCCCGACACCATGAACCATCATTACCCAGTCACATTTTTTACAACCACCCAGTATAATCTAGTTCCACGTTTACCGACTATACATAATATGTCTTGGAGAGTGAATTATGACCACACACCCAAATTCTCGTTATTTTCACTGTTGTTAGAATACATTTTTGTTATTAGGTGTTCCGTTTACTATATTTTTATTTGGAGGGTGAATTATGATTATACACCCAAATTTATGTAAAATTTTCGTTATTTTCATCGTTGTTAGATCCGTGCGATCGTTCGGGTTCCGTCCGGACCCGGACCCGGACTTTGTCCCGAAGTTCGGACGGACCAGCAGAACCCGAACTTCCAGAGGTTCGCTCAACTCTACTTGTATATTGTTGTTTTACATGAGATTGTTGCTACTTTTATTGCTTTTAAAATGTATTTAAACCCACATATTAGTATTAAGTGGGAGGTTTATTTTTATATCATTTGCCTTGTGGATTATTGTTTTTACATAAGATTGTTGTCACTTTTATTGCTCTTAAACCCACACACCAGTATTAAGTGAGAGGTTCTGTATAATACATATCAGCCATTTGCACCTTGATCTAATATGACCCACCAACATTTTTTACACTGACCCATTACTACCAAGTACCACAGCCCGATTTATAAATAACATATTTTATTTTTATCACCAGCATACTGGAAAATTTCTCACAAAATATTTTTATTACCAGCATACTGGAAAATTTCTCACATAATATTTTTTTCAATATTTATATTAATACATAAAAGAGCAGCGCCAATACCACCCTAATTTCTCTACATCAGCAATCTTGCCTCCAAATATCACCCAAACCGTCCTCTCCGTTCCTCCCAAGACCTCCTACTCTCAAGCTCCCTTGTCTCCTCCTCCCATGCTCATCTCCAGGATTTCTCCAGAGCCTCTCCCATCCTCTGGAACTCTCTACCTCAACCTGTCCGTCTATCTCCTGCTCTTGCTACCTTCAGGCAATCCCTGAAAACTCATCTCTTCAGGGAAGCCTATCACACCTCCAACTAATCTTTTACAATTTCCATCAACACATTGCCCACAGTTAGAACCTTTAGTACTACCTGCCCCACCCTATTAGATTGTAAGCTCTTCTGAGCAGGGCCATATTGATCCTCTTGTATTTTATTGTATTGTAACTGTATTGTCTCCCTTTTACATTGTAAAATGCTGCGTAAACTGTTAGCGCAATATAAATCCTGTATAATAATAATAATAATAATAACACAATTAAGGGGCCATCAGGAATACTCATCGATAAAGCTTGACTATGCCCACCCTTTCCTGCCGGATCCAACATTCATAGAAGCTGTACAGCTTTGTTGAAAGACACAGGATTTGTGAATGGGGGATGGGCAGATGATTGATAGCTCTGCCCACTCCATTCAGAGATCCTGTGTCATGAATGGTGGATCTGGCAGGAAAGGTTTCATTAAAATACTGCCACTATATACCTTTTTGGCTGATCTGTATACCATGGTGACGTGATAAACTGCAGGGTCTGCCCAAGTTCTGGGTGTTCAGTTAGGAGGAGATTTCCACTACAGCCTGTATCCTAATGCTGTTATGGGAGGCGGATCATCCATCAATCAAGATGTGACATCCCACCCACTGTGTTCTTTTTGAGTTACTGTGCATGGAGGAGAAGGGAGGGACTGGGTTGTCATTTAGGATCTGTATACATGCCCACATGTGTGATGTCAATATCATGTGCCCTTAAAAGCTCAGCTCAAAAAGGAAATATTCTCTCCAGTAATAGAGACCAAACTGAGCATGTGCAGCTTTACTACTCTGACTGTGTATTATCAGGCCTTGCCCAGAGAAACTCTGCAGGAGGGAGAGGATCTATGCATAAAGGATCAAACATCCTTTTTACACAATGCGGAGGATTAACCCCTTACGTTCCACAGTGAGTATAACAAGTATGCTATTCTACATATACAGACAGATTTTACTGTTGTGGGTTTAGCAACACTTTAAGCTCTCTTGATGAAAGCTCTTGATAGTCCCTTAGCTGTACAGGCATACCCCACAGTACACAATGGGACCAAAGCATGTAAGTAAAATGAAAATGTACTTAAAGTGAAGCAATACCTTTTTTCATTGCATGTAAATACACTAGCTCTATGGGAAATTTTGGCCAAATTGACATGGCACTGCTCCCGAACCATAAGTGACAGGGACACCAAACTTGGGGACCCAGGACTATGACATGGTAGATTACCTAGGCAAGCTAGCCAACCCCAAAATCAGATATGTTGTAGCCCTGGGTTCCCCCTCTATGCTCCCCAAGTTTGGTGTTCCTGTCACTTATGGTTCGGGAGCAGTGTCATGTCAAGCTGACCAAGATTTCCAATAGACGCCAATGTTAAATGCTAAAAACCGGGAGCAGTGCCATGTCAAGCTGACCAAGATTTCCCATAAATGCCAATGTGTCCGTACTTGCGAGTGTACGTAAAGTGAGGGTACGTAAAGCGTGGTATGCCTGTATTAGCCACTGCCGCACTGGAAGCTTGGGGGGGGGGGGCAAAGAAGAAGAAAGGAGAAGAATCAACACAAGGGGCACATCAAATTTACTGTAGGTTATGTCCCTTGTGTTGATTTTTCTGTATTTTTGTAATATTAAACATAGGTTTTAAAGTTGAAGTTTAATTACAAAAAATCACATCACCTGTAATGAAATATAAAGTATGTCCCAAGTTGTGCAGGCTCCTGTGAGATCCTCACTGCAGTGATGCCTGTCCTTTTCATATCCCTGAGCGTCCGGTACTGCAATGGTTACTAGCTTCAGGTCTTCAGGTAGAACAACAGTCCAGAAGGTCCGATGAGGAGACATGCCCCCTCTTTCTCTGGGAATGGGGGAGAGTGTGATCAGTCACAGTATTCTCTCCCACATTCACAGATTGTTTTGCAGGCAGTGTAACCAATTAAAGAGTTTTTAATAAAGGAGGTGCAGGAAGGAGCGGACATGTTTCGGACAATCTGTACTGCTGTTCTGCCTGAACACCTGAAGCTGTTAATCACTGCAGTGCTGGAAGTTTAGGGGCAGGAAGGGGACAGGCATCCCTGGAGTGAAGATTTCTCCAGGATCCATCTGCCTGCAGGCCTGTACTGGCCATCTGGACTACCAGGAGTTTCCCGGTGGGCCGATGGCTCAGTGAGCCGCATGCATGTCCACTGACTGCTGCGCTGGACGGGCTACTCCCTCTCTGACATCTGACGTCTCCCCTCACCCGATCTTCCGAAGCTGACTCACCTGCCCGGCCACTCCGCTGCAGTCACTGGTTGCCTGCCTGTGTTGTGCAGATCAGGCTGGCGCCACCCACTCAAGTGGAGTCAGAGACAGTGATATGCTGCCAGTGTCTGAGGCCGGGCCTAGGATCATCAAGTATCACAGACAGGAAATCCTGAAGAGTGGCGTATACAGATGCAACAGTGAAGAAATAGATGCACAGGAAACAGCAGGACTCAGGAGGAGGAGCATTTTTATACATTGCTTAACTTTGCTTTGAAAGTTGGACAGCTGAGCTATAATTGCTGGAAAGATGTGTGTGTTTTAAGAGATAATTCAGCTTCACTTTGTATTGGAAGCATGGGCGCCTGCACGGTTACTCAGGTTACTATGTGTTTATACTTGCCAATGTTGTTTTTCCCATTTTTTAAATGACATAATTGGCAATATTAGAATATATTGCGAATGTCCTCTTTGGCCACATGCATGCTGTATGGTTTTACAGCTCCTTTTTCGGTCTACATGCCTATTTTCCTACAGTAACCTCACCAGTATGCTATTCTGTGTCCAAAAACACCTAGCCTGGTAACTTACCAATGTTTTTGGCAAGCTACATTTTAGGGCTTACCCAAACAAAACGCAACAAATGTTTGCAAGGTAATATGTGTGTTAAAAATTGTACAGAGTGCATGAGGCCTTATTATTATGCAAAAGCTCATTTTGAACAATCTTCTCAGCAGGTCCAAATACTGTATCTGCTGACTTTTATGATACCATACACACTCTCCATCTTTTGTTGTCAGATTTCCTTAATAATTACCCAAACCATGTAGTGCAAGGGCCTGCCTGATTACATACAAATTTCCACTCCTACGTTTGACCTTATATTCTATTGTTTGGTTCAATGTTAATGTAAAAATGTGCTTCAAATTGTATAGTATGTATCAAGCTTTAGATTATGACACTTTTTACCTCTCCACTGGGCTGGCAATAGAGAGGGGGTGGCAAAACTACTAAGCATTATTCCAGTAGCAAGATCTCATGAAACCTGTCCAAAGCATCTACCCATTATCTCCTCCCTCCCTGAAAGTATATAAGTTGACCTTACACTTTTGTCTTTAAATCCTCTTTTGAGTGTATCCTTATGTTGCCAAAGCATTTTTGTGTCAAATATGATTGCAATGTTATGTGCTAAAGTAGTAATTTTGTGTTTCTTGCTTTTCTCCACAGTTTCCTTTAAACCCAAAGCAATGGCAGGAAGTTGCAGGCCAGTTTCTGCACCAATGGTATTTTCCCAACTGTGGGGGTGCGATTGATGAGAAGCATGTGAGGATTGTCCCACCAGCCAACTCTGGGTCTTATTATTTTAATTAGAAGGCTTTTGCAGCACAGTGATGCTAGCTGTTGTGTCTGCTAATTATGAGTTCCTTTATTTGGATGTTGGGAAGAATGGGCACAACTCTGATGGAGGAGTAATTGTGCAGACGGAGTTCTACAGGCAGCTCCTGAATGGTACATTAAACTTGCCATCTCCTGACCAAAATGTTGAGGGCCTAAATTTTGTATTTGTGGCAGATGAGGCCTTTGCTCTAGAGGACCATCTCATGAAGCTGTTTCCTATGTGTAACCTCACCCTCGAGCAGACAATCTTATAGACTCTCGTGTGCCAGAAGGGTGGTGGAGAATGCTTCGGCATATTGTCCAACCATTTCCGCCTGTTTTTGACCCCAACAAACCTGGCTTCATGTAAGATAAATCATGTTGTCTTGTTCTGCTGCATCCTCCACAATTTTTTACGGAAAAATGCTAGCAGATACATCACCTCCCTGCCAAGTGACATGGACCCTGCAGTGCAAGGCCCTAGTGGAGCGGATGAAGGATGTCCTTCTGTGTTTGGGATGATGGACATTGAAAATGCCCTTGCTGGCTTGCCCTCCCAAAGCACCCGGGATTTACAACAGAAATACCAGGAATATTTTGTGGGGAGAGGGGGAGTGTCTTGGCAGCAATTTCTTCCTGATCCTGTCTAAACTATTTTATTTTGATTATAAAGTACTAATTCAGTTGAACTACTATTGTCTGTCCTTCTTCTATGTATGATATGTTACAAAATGTTAGTTTGTTTGGAATCTTGCTCCAATAGGGAAATGGTACCTTAATTTCTACATGAGGTGGCAATATCCTTTTCAGCTAAGTATTATGGTGTGCTGGGGGTCTGCTACACACACACAATGTTTTTGCTTTTCATGCATGGAATGCATGAAGAACAAAAACATTATTCCTTTACAACTCCTTCAAAATGTCAGGATCAAATTTGCAGGAGTTGCCAACACGTAAGAGCACATTGTAACTGTAAATACATCAATTTATTAAATTCACAGGTATCCAGCAAGGAAATAAGAAGCCACACCCTGTTTAGTACAAATCTTTTTACTTCAAGCACATTCACATGTGCTTTGCAAGGTGCTTAAACAAAGAAACATCTTTGTGCAGAACATGTATGTATTTCCACATTTTTCGTATTTGTTTGGTTAACCAGGTATGTGTAAAACCTTTACATACACATAAAAAAGTCAGTCACTTCCAATGTTGGTGGAAAAGTGAAGTCAAACCGAGACATCAGTATCCCAAGACTGTGTAGATGCTGCCTTCCTCAGATGGGGTGATCTGATCTCACCTCTCAAAGTCCAAAATTGAAACCACGTACACCTAGTGGCTTATCACTGAAATTTGGGCCATGATACCATTCCTAAAAGGTGTTTACTTACAAACAGCAACATTTCTAAGCCGCCAAATCACACAGTGTCTAAACAAGTGCTATATACCATCACGGGGGTATCAAATGATGCGTTTCGGGGTGCAACCCCCTTCCTCAGAAATAGAGTAGTTTTGAGAAAGGGGGTTGCAACACCAAAACGCGTCAACTCATAACCTATGATGGTATCAAGTGATGCGTTTCGGGGGTGCAACCCCCCTTCCTCAGAACTAGAGTAGCTTTGAGAAAGGGTGTTGCACCACCGAAACATGTCACTTGATACCCCTTGATGGTATATAGATGGTATAAAAAATAGCGAAATTGTCATTAACATTAGTTAGGGCAGTGTTTAGCAACTCCTGTCCTCAAGGTGCAACCACAGATCATGTTTTCCCAAATTGCCACAGGTGATCTTATTTTCACTGCCTTAGTAATTAGCATAGTCATTTCAACAGCATTAAATCTGGAAAACAGGATCTATTAGTGCACCTTGAGGAGGGGAGTTGCGAAACACTGAGTTAGGTTAATAAAGCATTCACATTTCAAAGTCGAATAAAATTGTAAAAAAGTACAAATAACATCTATAATTGTAAAAAACAAAACAAAACTAGAAGCCACCAGTTGTAACCAAACACATCAGACAAGTCAAGAGAAAATTAGAATTCTGCAAGCATGTCCACAAAATCTCTCATTCTGCACTGTAAAGCAGTAGCAGCCTCCTTGATTTGCTCCAGTTCCTTGCAACACTGCAACATATCAGCACTCATTCTGCCAATAGTACAACGTGGAAGATCATGACCTGGTAATAAGAGTAAAATGTATTAAGGCAATGATGGTCAAGTGGCTGAGGCCCTATGTAGTGATTTATGGTCAAGCTAATTGTAAACCTCATGAAATACTTACCTACCCAGTCTATTGTTGGGCGTGACCTGCTTGCCCTTCGGACACCTACACTACTATGAATGTACACACTGCAACTACACTGTAATATTGGCCCTGGTGTCTGGGTCTTCAAAACTATTAGACTTGTGCATGGCTGCATTATTTTTTCAGAAATTCGAAAAATTCAGAATTCGGAAACTAGAAAATTCAGAAATCCAAAACTCAGAATTCAGCAACTGCGGTAATTCGGTAATTGTGGTAATTCATAAATTTGCGGTAATTCGGCAATTGCGGAAATTCGGCAATCGGAACAGCCGAAAATCCGAAATTTGGAAAATCTGAAAATTGGAAATCAGAAAATAACAAAGAACATTTGAAATAATAACTAACTAATAAATAACTAAATTATAGGTTTTGGAATTTCCTTGAAAATATGGCTGTTAGTGATAAATTTCATATTTAAGTTCAATAACAGCCAAATTTTCAAGGAAATTCCAATGCCTATAATTTAAGTTATTTATTATTATTTAAAATGTTGTTTCTTATTTCCGAATTTTGGAAATTCAGAAATAAGAAAGAACATTTGAAATAATAAGTTATTATTTCAAATGTTGTTTCTTATTTCCGAAATTCGGAAATAAGTAAGAACATTTGAAGTAATAATAATAAATAACTATTAAATTATAGGTATTGGAATTAGGCGGTTAGTGAACTTAAATATGAAATTTACCATATTTTAAAGGAAATTCCAATACCTATAATTTAATAGTTATTTATTATTATTTCAACCAAAGAATTTCTGCACAAACTGTCAGAAGCCGTCTCAGGGAAGCTCATCTGCATGCTTGTCGTCCTCATCAGGGTCTCGACCTGACTGCAGTTCGTTGTCGTAATCGACTTGAGTGGGCAAATGCTCACATTCAATGACGTCTGGCCAGTGGCATAACTAGAACCTTCAGGGCCCCAATGCAAGAAACCATGAAGGGCCCCACTCACCCCTGGATGGGGCCCTTTCCTCCAAGCCCAGTGGTGGAACGCCAGGGCCCGGTTGCAAGTGGGTGGCTGCATATAAAGGAACTGGTCTCTCCACCCCCCCTCTCCTCTCCTTCCCGCAGGCATTCAGCGGCTGCAAGAGTAAAATGGAGAGATTGATTACTCTATGCTGGAGTTTCTCAATCTTTTTCCAGTCACTGCACCCTTGCATATCCCTAGGTGAATGGGGCTGCACTGTAACCACGCCACAACTGTGTGCATTGCATGCAGTTATAGCACAGTGATGATGCATTTAGAGGGTTAAAACAGGTGGTCAGGAGGCAACATATTGACTTTTTACCTGCTGTCAGATGCCTCTGAAAAGCGATCTGAGTATGGATCGCTTTTCAGAGGAACAGCTTTTTTGCTGGTACTATGAACAAGTGGAATAAAAAATCAGTTCTGATTGTACACATATAGGGGTTAGGATTAAAAGCGCATTGAATGTGTATACATACATGTAAACACACATGTACGCACACATACATACACATATATAATCACATACATAATACACACATACATATATATATATATATATATATATATATATATATATATATATATGTATGTATGTGTGTATATATATACACACATATACTGTATATATAAAAAAACACACACACATACATACATGCACACATATATGAACACACACACACATATATATATGCACACACATATAAACACATGCGCACACACACATGCATGCACACACACACACACACATACACATATATGCATACACACACACCCATAAATACATGCACACACACATACATGCATGCACACACACATACATACATGCACACACACATACATACATGCACACATACATATACATGCATACACACACACACACACACACATACATTCATGCACACATACATACATACACATACATGCATGCACACATACATACACATGCATGCATACACGCATACATGCATGTACACACACATACATGCATGCACACAAACATACACATACATGCACACAAACATACACATACATGCATTCACACACATACATGCATGCACACATACATACATATACATGCATGCACACATACATACACATACATACACACACACACACACACACACATATATACAGATAACCTTTTAATAAACGGCAGTCCTTTACCTTCCTGCCTTTACCTGTCTTCCTGCCGGGTACTGCGCATAGGGGGAGACAAAGAGCACAGCAGAGCACGCACTGCTTCCACTTTCATTGTAAACCGTGAGAGCAGCTCCCCGCAATGCCGGGTAGGGTTGCCACCTCATCCCTTTAAACCCGAACACATATGAATTACACAGGTACTGAGATTAATTCAATGCAGATGAGGCACCAAGTGAGTTTAATTACCAATTTAATCAGCCACAGAACCTGTGTAATTACTATGTGTTCGGGTTTAAAGGGATGAGGTGGCAACTCTAATGCCGGGAAGCATCGAGGAGCTCCGTCTCAGCCACCCCTCCTATCTAGGAATACAGCCATGGCGACTCCAGCGACCCCTGCATTTGGCACTTTGGAGAGGTGGTCTCTTCACGGATGAATCCCAGTTTTCACTATACAGCGCAGATGGCAAATTGAAGAAAAAGAACGGCTGCATTCCAACACAGATCCAACACAGATTTATTAATGGCCACAATTGACACCAAGACAAATGTACAGACAAAAGTTTGACGCATTTCACACTTTGCTAGTGCTTCCTCAAAACCCATCTGTGGATTTGGATCTATATTTGTGTTGGAATGCAGCCATTCTTTTTCTTCAATTTGGATTTCTCACAGTGGTCAGCTGGGGCTAGCACCCAGCCTCTTGGATCCCTGATTGACCTCACCTGGAGCAGCTACACCTCTCCTTGAGGCAGAGCAGATGGCAGACAGCGTCGTGTGGGTGAGTGGTTTGCTGATGTCAACGTTGTGGATCGAGTGGCCCATGGTGGCGGTGGGGTTATGGTATGGGCAGGCATATGCTATGGACAACAAACACAGGTACATTTTATTGATGGCATTTTGAATGCACAGAGATACCGTGATGAGATCCTGAGGCCCATTGTTGTGCCATTCATCCACGACCATCACCTTATGTTGCAGCATGATAATGCATGACCCCATGTTCCAAGTATCTGTACACAATTCCTGGAAGCTGAAAACATCCCATTTCTTGCATGGCCATCGGACATGTCACCCATTGAGCATGTTTGGGATGCTTTGGATTGGCGCATAGGACAGCGTGTTCCAGTTCCTGCCAATATCCAGCAACTTCGCACAGCCAATGATGAAGAATGGACCAGCCTTCCACAGGCCACAATCAACAACCTGATCAACTCTATGCGAAGGAGATGTACTGCACTGCGTGAGGCAAATGGTGGTCACACCAGATACTGACTGGATTTCGGGCCCCGTGGACCCCCCCAATACAGTAAAACTGCACATTTTAGTGTGGCCTTTTATTGTAGCCAGCCTAAGGCACATGTGTGCAATAATCATGCTGTCTAATCAGCATCTTGATATGCCACACCTGTGAGATGGATGGGTTATCTCAGCAAAGGAGAAGTGCTCACTAACACAGATTCAGACAGATTTGTGAACAATATTTGAGAGAAATAGGCCTTTTGTGTACATAGAAAAAGTCATAGATCTTTGAGTTCAGTTCATGATAAATAGGGGCAAACACAAAAGTGTTGCATTTATAATTTTGCTCAGTGTAGATAGGAAAGTATATCGTATTTTCTTTTTTTTTACATTTCTTCATTTACTTCCTGGTTTCTTGCCTAGGCAAATGATGTCATACATCCCAGGTGTCTTCATTAGTGTCAACAACTGGGTTACTTTTTAAGTAACCCAGAAGTCTTCAGGAGGGGTGTTCTCAGCTAAGAACACCCTCCAGCATGCATGTTTGAGCTAAGGGCAAACAGATTCCAGGAAGTAAATGCTACATGAATCATTTGCCCTTACTCAAGATGGCCATGGCCAGAAATTCTAAGTGGTTGTAGATAAAGAAGATAAAGAACATCTGGGCCTGGTATGTGTCAGATGCAGACGGGTGACATTGAGATTACGTGCCTGGGGTCAGTGCGGCTATTGCGGGGAGATGCTGCTGCAATTAGAACCTAGCGATTGTCAGCTGAGGGTTCTACAAGTCGCTTGGGAGACAGGCTTTGCTACAGAGATGACTATGCCCATTACCATAACCGCTTCTGGGGAGGACAGACATGCTCTGAGGGTGCCACTGGGGCCGGGACCGGTGGTTTAAACCCATACTGCGGTTTGCCAAACCCAGGAGACCTGTATATTGATGGTGCAAAGCGCAGGGCCAAGGAGGACAGAGCAGCAAGTGCTGCAGACAATGCTATCAGTAGCCATCCCCGCAACCCATTTTCCGGCCCTTAAAGCTACAGAAGAGACCCACCTAACCCAGAGAGCAAAGTCCACCAGTCCTTCAAGTGAGGAAAGACCGGGGATTATTGATGTGGGATCCCCTAGCTTCCTATGCCGGTATGGGTCCATAGAGGAGGGAATCGCCCACTGGGGATCAGAAGTGGACACAGAGTGGGACTGTGAGGATTCAGAAAAGAAGGATCTCTGTGTTTAGAGCAACTGGATGGAAACAGAGAGAAAGCATCCATCCTCATACAGTGTGCTAGGAACTTGGGGTTTTGCAAAACCTATGCTAACAGAGCTCCTGACCTGTCCCCTCCTCGCACTTACTCTCGGGCTCAAGCGCAAAATGAAGCTTACACCCACCTTATCAAGAAGAAAGTGACTGTTTATGCCCCAGCAGGACAGGGTGATAGGCAAAAGACTCCCGCTTACAGAGACTGGTATAACGCAAAGTTGCCCAAGAGTACGGGTATGACTACCCCTATGCTCCCCTGGAGATAATGGAAGACATAGAAACCAAACATGACATATGGTGTGATAAAGCTGTGTGGGACTTTATGTTTGTTCCAAGGCCCTACAGAAATCAGACAAAACCTACACTGTGTAAAGAGTTCTTGGCTGTTAAAGAGAACTGGAGCTTTGGGAGATCTATACACATCAACAAAGTGATTGTGAAAAGACTTAAGAAGAGAGACATTGAGTGGTTTTGTAACATTTGGGGTCCTGGTGGAAAGATGGTTCAAATCCCCCATCCAGACTTCTACTATTGAAACATATTCCAATGTTCTTGTTTACCCCAAAGGAAAAAGGTGTGTGTGTGTGTTATACCTCTGTTTAGTGCAGGGTTTCTCAACCAGGGTTCCTCCAGAGGTTGCTAGGGGTTCCTTGAGCAATGAGCAATTTCTACCTCTCAGATAAGTTCCAACTGACACCTTTGATCTTTTTAGCTATCTGTGAGGTGGTAATACTTCCCAGTGACCAAAAGTGTAAGGAGCATTCTTCCCAGTGACATCACAATAATGTATCATGAGTTGTAGATAGTAACTTTTGGCAGGGGTTCCCTGAGACCGGAAAGTTATT
Source organism: Glandirana rugosa (assembly GCA_018402905.1). Taxonomy (NCBI): domain Eukaryota; kingdom Metazoa; phylum Chordata; class Amphibia; order Anura; family Ranidae; genus Glandirana; species Glandirana rugosa. The sequence goes on from BLSH010391642.1 coordinate 547,800, forward strand.
TCAAGGGTTCCTCCATGTTGAAAAGGTTGAGAAAGGCTGGTTTAGTGAATCAAGGCCTACATGTCACATCCAAGAGGGAACACTTTTTACCACTTGCCGACCGTGTAATGTAAATACATGGCCGCAAGGTGGATCCATGGTTCTGGGAGTGCGTACTATAAGGTCCTCCCAGAATCACGCTCCCGCGCGCCCCCTGGGGCACGCACCCGGGAAGATCCGTGACCGCCGGGTCTGTGAGGCCCGGCGCATTATGGATCGCAGTAAATGGCCGCTTGCAGCGGCCGTTTACCACATGATTGATCCGTCAAATGATGGAGCGATCAGGTGTAAACAAGCCGGCAGATATTCGGCTTGTCTCTCCCCTCTCTGCACCGATCTGTGCAGTGTGAGAGGAGAGGGGGGAGAGAGGAGATGCAACGGTGCTTTGGGCAGGATCTGAAGAGCCCACAGCACTGCTATATGCCAGTCTGCCCATCCATACCCTGTACCCATCCATCCATCCATCCAGCCTAACCCATCCAGCCTCATCCAAGCTCACCCATCCAGCCTCATCCGTGTTCACACATGCATCCGTGCTCACCCATGCATCCGTGCTCACCCATGCAGCCTCATCTGTGTTCACGCATGCATCTGTGCTCACCCATGCATCCGTGCTCACCCATCCAGCCGTGCACACCCATCCAGCCTCATCCGTGCTCACCCATCCAAACTCATCTGTGTTCACGCATGTACCCGTGTTCGCGCATGCATCCATGCTCACCCATGCTCACTAGGGATGAGCCCCCGGTTCGAGTCAAATGCATTTAGACTCAAACATCGGGGCGGGGGGTTAGTCCATTCGCGCCACTGCGAACATTATGGGGCGTTCGCGGGAACTTTGCATGCCCCATAATGCATTCCAATGGCGGCATGCTTTTGCCAATCAGCGGGCAGCCTGCTGTGAGAGCTATGATTGGCTAAAGGCAGGGTGCCTTTAGCCAATCACTGCTCAGCATCCTCAATCCACACCCCACACTATATAAAGCCGCATGTACAGCGGCTCTATGTAGTGTGTGTTGGCGGCGGTGCTGGAGTGAGTAGAGAGAGTTTAGGTTGCGGATTGCAGGCAGTTTAGCTAGATAGCTAATTGTGAAAAAAAGAAAAAAAAAAGAAAGATGGATAGATAAAAAGATAGATTGTATATAGATCGCCCTATCTATCTATCTGGCAGTTAATGCAGGCAGGTTAGTGTAGGGAAATATATACTAGATAGAGAGGGCTATCTGTATACAGTCAGGCAGTGCAAGAATATATATATACCTTCCTAGTGTGTATATATATATATATATATATATATATATATATATATTGCAATGTCTTTAGTGTAGTAGACTATATACAGCTAATTCAGTGTATAGTATATAGCGTCCGTTTAGGCAGTGCAAGAATATATATATATATATATATATATATATATATATATATATACTTGACGTGGTGTCTTAAAATATATACAGTCTAGTGCATACAGATATACACACAGCGTATTGAGTGTACACTATATATCAGTGCATTCGGGGGTGTACAGTATATAGCACACTACTTGACGTGGTGTCTTAAAATATATACAGGCTAACGTATACAGATATACATGCATCGTATTGAGTGTACACTATATGTCAGTGCATTCAGGGGTGTATGGTATATAGCACACTACTTGACGTGGTGTCTTAAAATATGTACAGTCTAGTGTATACATATATACACACAGCGTATTGAGTGTACACTATATATCAGTGCATTCAGGGGTGTATGGTATATAGCACACTACTTGACGTGGTGTCTTAACCACTTCAGCCTCGGAAGGATTTCCCACGTTAAGACCAGAGCACTTTTTGCGATTCGGCACTGCGTCGCTTTAACTGAGAATTGCGTGGTCGTGCGACGTTGTACCCAAACGAAATTTGCATCCCTTTTTCCCCTCAAATAGAGCTTTCTTTTGGTGGTATTTGATCACCTCTGCGTCATTTCTGATCACCGATATAAAAAAAAGCGTAAATTTTGCAAAAAAAACGCACATTTCTTACTTTTTGCTAAAATATAAATCCAAAAAAATATATAAAAACATTTTTTCTTCGGTTTTGCCTGATTTATATTCTTCCTCATATTTTTGGTAAAAAAAAATCACAATCAGCATTTATTGATTGGTTTGCGCAAAAGTTGCCGCGTTTACGGATGATGACAATTAATTTCTGGGGTTTTAATTTTTTTACATTTTTACTAGTAATGGCGGCGATCTGCGATTTTTAGCGGTACTGCGATATTGGGGCGGACATGTCAGACCATTTTGACACTTTTTGGGACCATTGGCATTTATACAGCGATCGCTGATTACTGTGTAAATGCCATTGGCAGTGAAGGGGTTAACCTGCAGGGGGGAGATCTAGGGGTTAACTGTGTTCCCTAGGCATGTTCTAACTGTGAGGGGGCTGGGCTGTCAGGGGCATAAGAGATCTAATTGATCCCAGTGACAGGGATCAGTAGATCTCTTATGTCCCCACTCTCAGAATGGGGAACCGCCATGTTTACATCAGCAGTTCCCCGTTCTTTGGCTCTGGAGGCTCATCGCGGCTTGCCTAGCAGCCACTCCGCAAATCGTCGTTTATTTACGGCGATTCACGGTACACGTCCACACTGCCGCAGTAAATATACTGTGCACGGTGTGGAAGTGGTTAAAATATATACTAGCTGGACCCAAAGCAACATGGCTTTACTGAGGGCAGATTGTGCCAGACAAATCTGATTGAATTCTTTGACTATATTACCAGTGTTTTGGACCAGGGTGGTGCTGTGGACATAGCGTATCTTGATTTCAGCAAGGCATTTGATACAGTTCCCCATAATGATCTGATACAAAAGTTGTACAAGCTGGGCCTTAACCCTTGGGTGGTTCAGTGGATATGCAGTTGGTTAATGGATAGATCCCAGAGTGTGGTTGTAAATGGGGTTCACTCAGAACAGAGACCAGTCACTAGTGGGGTACCACAAGGCTCTGTACTGGGTATTGTTCTATTTAACCTATATGTAAGTGATATAACTAAAGGTTTGTTGGGCAATGTATGTCTCTTTGCTGATGATACAAAGGTGTGTAATAGGGTTGATATCCCTGGAGGGGTCTGTAACATGGAACATTGATTTGGCATTGCTGGAAGATTGGTCAAAGCAGTGGAGACTGCAGTTCAATATTTCTAAATGTAAAATAATGCATCTAGGGAAAAAGAATCCGCTTAGAGAGTACAGCATTGGGGGTACAGTGTTAGCCAGCACTACAGAAGAAAAAGATTTGGGGGTGCTTATTTCAGATGATTGCAAAATGAGCAACCAGGTAGTGGGAAAAGCAAATAGAATTCTGGGATGTATCAGTAGAGGGATCACCAGCAGGAGGAAGGAGGTTCTGATTCCTCTATAGATCTTTAGTGAGACCTCACTTAGAATACTGTGTCCAGTTCTGGAGACCACACTTACAAAAAGATATTGATAAGATAGAACGAGTTCAGAGACGGGTAACAAAAATGGTGAAAGGTCTGGGGGATAAAACATATCAAGAGCGACTTCAGGAACTTAATATGTACAGTCTGGAGGAAAGAAGGGAGAGGGGAGACATGACCTCAAACTAACTGGGGGGAAGTTCAAAACTAATCTTAGAAAATATTATTTTACTGAAAGGGTGGTTGATGATTGGAATAAACTACCAACAGAGGTTGTGAGACAGTCAACAGTAAATGGCTTCAAACATGCTTAGGATAAACATAAATCTATAGTCAGACAACAAGGTTCATGTAAAAAAAAAAAAATTTATAAAAAAAAAAAAAAAAAATTAAAAATAAATACATAAATAAAAAGGGGCAGACTCGATGGACTACTCAGTCTTTTTCTGCCGTCACTTTTCTGTTTCTATTTTTCTATGTTTCTAGTGTATACAGATATACACGCAGCATATTGAGTGTACACTGTATATCAGTGCATTCAGGGGGGGTACACTACGTGGTGCCTTAAAATATGTACAGTCTAGTGCAGGGGTAGGCAACCTGGGGCCCTCCAGATGTTGCAGAACTACAAGTCCCATCATGCCTCTGGGAGTAATTGTAACTGCCAGCCTTGCAAGGCCTCATGGGAAATGTAGTTCCACAACAGCTGGAGGGCTACTGGTTGCCTACCCCTGGTCTAGTGTTTACATATATACACACAGCGTATCGAGTGCACACTATAGATCAGTGCATTCGGGGGTGTATGGTATATAGCACACTACTTGATGTGGTGTCTTAAAATATATACAATCTAGTGCATACATATATACACACAGCGTATTGAGTGTACACTATATATCAGTGCATTCGGGGGTGTACGGTATATAGTACAGTGTAGTGCGGTGTTAAAAAAAAATACCCATCATGTCAGGAAGGCCACAAAGGAGAGGCAGACGCTCCCAGGCCACTAAAAGAGGGCAAGCAGCCTCTGTGTCTTCAGTGAAAAGTGGTGGTGGCGGACGTGTTGCATCATCTGCAGGCGGGTCACGCTTGTCCTTTTTTTCTGCTGTTGGATGTGCTATTGAGCCACAACATGCAGAAGAGTTGGTGGAGTGGATAACAAAGCCGTCCTAATCCTCCTCATCCTCTGTCACCTAGGCTCGTACAAGTTTGCCTTCCAACGCATCTGGCAAATCGGCCTATTCCACCGGATCCTTGTCCACAGTTACCCCTTCTGTAGCCCCACCATCATGCATAGAGGAGTCACTTGAGTTATTCGAACATAGTGTTGGTTACATGCTGATGGAGGATGCACAGGAGTTTGAAGGCTCCGATGTTGGTTCCCAGGTTGAGGAAGGGAGTAGTGTGAGCCTAGAGACAGGGGGTGCCACAAAAGAACAAAAAATTAGCAGTCATGTTCCCCCCAGCTGCAGCATACTGCCAAGTTTCCTCCAGTGACGAGGAGGGAGGGGATGATGAGGACACGGACTGTACTTGGGTGCCTGAGAGAAGAGAGGAGGAAAGTGAGGAGGATGAGGCCCAGCTCCAACAAGGCAGGATGTCCACCAGGGGCCAGCTTAAGGGCAGCCACCCAATTGCATCAGACCACAGAGCTCCACAGGTGCAGGGCGCTGCTGCCTCCCCGCCAATTTGGTGTGAGCATTTTTCAGCACATGTGCAGTAGATCGCACTGTTGCCATTTGCAATCTTTATCTGAAGCAGGTCAAGCGCGGCCAGGACTCCAGCCGCTGGGGCACTACTGTCTTGACAAGACATATGACAACCAGCCATGCAGTCCGTTAGCAAGAGTACCTGAAAAACCCACACCAGAGAACAAGACGGACTTCCCCTTGCTCCTCATCTGGGATATCAACCCTTACTATACCTGCAGTCCTCTCCAAAATCTGCACTGAGAGGAATGAAGGTGTAGCATTGCGTGCCACAACTTCCCCCTTTCGTGAATTTGTGGAATGTGCTGTCCCACAGTGGCAGGTTCCCAAAAGACATTTTTTTTCATGTAAGGCCATTCCAGCTCTCTACCGCCATGTGGAAGGCAATGTTTTGGCCTCGTTGGACAGTGCAGTCAGCAGCAGGGTTCATATTACCGCTAACCCATGGTCCAGCAGACACGGTCAGGGACGTTACCTTTCCTTCACAGTACACTGGGTAACTCTGCTGGCAGCTGGGAAGGATGCAGGACAGGGTTCAGTTTTGGAAATAGTTCCGCCACCATGCCTCCAAAAAGCTGGTGGTGATTTTGCCACATCTGCCTCCTCCATCCCCTCCTCTTCTTCTACCTCTGTGGCCTCTTCTGCAGAATTGCCCTCTGAACCTGCAGTGCTCCCTAAGCGTTCAAGGGGCTATGCAAGCAGTCAGACTAAAAGATGCCATGCTGTGCTTGAGTTAGTCTGTCTTGGGGACAGGAGCCACACTGGGGAAGAGATTTTTTCAGCTCTGCGGGGACAGGCTCAGAGGTGGTTAATGCCACGGCAGCTTGAGCCAGGAATGGTTGTATGCGACAGTGGCATCAACCTTCTGTCTGCCCTCCGACTGGGACAATTGACACATGTTCCATGCTTGGCACATGTCTTGAATTTGGTGGTGCAGAGTTTCTTGACCAGGTACCCAGGCTTACCAGATATCCTGAGGCAGGCCAGAAAAGTCTGTGGTCATTTCTGGCGTTCATACAATGCCAGTGCCCGGCTGGCTGACATCCAGCGGGAATTCAACCTGCCCAACAACTGCCTCATTTGTGACATGCCCACCTGGTGAAACTCACCATTGGCAATGCTGCAGCTGCTGCACGCACAGCAGAGGGCCATCAATGAGTACCTCTGTGAGCATGGCACCAGGACAGGCTCAGAGGAGTTTGGCTTTTTTTCGCCACGTAAGTGGCTAATGATCACGGATGCATGCACTGTCCTGTCAACATTTGAGGAGGCCACAAGGATTGTGAGCAGCGACAATGCATGCATCAGTGACACTGTCCCACTAACATTCCTTCTGGAGCACAAGCTTCGTGGAATCATGGACAAGGCACTTGAGGCAGAACAGAAGGAGGAAGAGGAGGACTTCCTTTCCTCTCAAGGCCCCCTTTATGCAGAGAGCATTCCTGCAGAGCCGCCAAACACATGGGAGGAGGAGGATTGTGTCAGCATGGATGTGGAGTATAATATGCAGCAGTCTTCAAGGGATCATGGTTTTCAGGCCCCAGAAACCCAAGGAGTTGTACGTGACTGTGAGGAGGTAGTTCCTGATAATGTCATCCTCAGTAACCCAGAGGACACTCATGCCTCCTCAAACTTACCCTGCATGGGCTCTCTGATTCTGAATAGCCTGCAAAAAGACCCTAGGATTTGTGGTATCAAGGAGAGGGATCATTACTGGCTGGCCACCCTTTTTGATCCACGTTACAAGGGTAAAGTTGCAGAACTCATCCTGCCTGCGCAGAGGGTGCAGAGGATTAAACATCTTCAGGATACCTTGAAGAAAACTTTGTGCCACGCCTTTCCAGACCCTGGGAGGTTACCATGTCCTGGTGCTGGTCCTGGATAATGTGTTTCTGAAGCTTCGGTCATTCAGAGGCAGAGTGGTGGAGAAGGTGGCCGGCTGAGCAATGCCTTTAAAAAACGTTCCAGTCCTCAGCACCCAGGTTCAAGCAACCATTGTCAGTGTCTGCATTATATGGTGCAGCAATATATAGGGGCAAGAGCAGACTTGGAGACCTTGCCAACTGAGCATCCACTTAGTTACTGATTCTTGAGGATGGACCACTGGCCGGAACTTGCTCAATATGCAATTGAGCTACTGGCCTGTCCTGCATCCAGTGTGCTTTCTGAATGGATCGTAACCGATCAAAGAGTGCGCCTGTCCACAGACTCGGTTGATAGGCTCTCATTTATAAAAATGAATCAGTCCTGGATCAGCAGCTATCAAGCCCCTGATGCTGATGCAACTGATTAAATTTGCTAGGGATCTGGGATCCCTTGAAGACTGCCACTGCTCCTATTCCTTCTGTCTATAATCTAAAACAATATTTTGTATTTAGGGCACCACCAACACCCAAGACCCAATTTTTCTGCACTTGGTTTACAGGGGCATGCCATAACAACTTTTAAACTAATTTAAAACAGCAGGGCCTTTTCCTGCATTCAACAAGAGTAACTGCAAGGGGTTACAGTGTTCTGACACCGCCAGCACCCAAGGCCCAATTTTACGCCACCTGTTTGACTGGGGGATTTCGTCACAATTTTTAAACTAATTTACAACATCAGGCCCTGTTCCTCCATCCAACAAGAGTAACTGCAAGGGGTTACAGTGCGGCCGCTCCCCCCCCCCATCCTAACCGGCCAGGGCTGCATGCTCGGATAAGGGTCTGGTTTGAATTTTAGGGGGACGCCCAGGTCAATTTTTTTTTTAATTTGGCGCGGGGTTCCCCTTAATAGCCAAACCAGACCCGAAGAGCCTCTAAAATGAGCACTTTTGATTTTTCATGTTCGGTCCCATAGGCTTCAACGGTGTTCGAATGTTCGTGCAAACTTTTTGCCTGTTCGCATGTTCTTGTGCGAACCGGGGGGTGTTCGGCTCATCCCTAGTGCTCACCCATGCATCCGTGTTCACCCATGCATCCGTGCTTACCCATACATCCCTGCTCACCCATCCAGCCGCGTTAACCCATCCAGCCTCATCCATGCATCCGTGTTCACCCATGTAGCCATGTTCACCCATGCAGCCGTGTTCACCCATGCATCCGTGCTCACCCATGCCACTGTGCTCACCCATCCAGCCTCATCCGTGCTCACCCATGCATCCTTGCTCACCTATGCATCCGTGCTCACCCATCCAGCTATGCTCACCCATGCATCCGTGCTCACCCATGCATCCATGCTCACCCATGCATCCGTGCTCAGCCATGCATCCGTGCTCAGCCATGCATCCATGCTCAGCCATGCATCCGTGCTCCGCCATCCATCTGTGCTAACCCATGCATGCATGCTCACCCATGCATTCATGCTCACCCATGCATCAGTGCTCAGCCATGCATCCGTGCTCGACCATCCATCTGTGCTCACCCATGCATCTGTGCTCACCCATCCATGCATGCTCACCCATGCATCCATGCTCACCCAGGCTCAGCCATCCATCCGTGCTCAGTCATCCCCATCCACGGCTCATCCACCCCCATCAGTGCTCATTTACGCCTTTTTCATACTCATCCATACCACATCAGTTCTCATCCATGACACATCCATGCCACTACAGTGCCCATCTGTGCATGCCACTACAGCACCCATCAGTGCCATTACAGTGCCTCACAATAATGTAATAGGTAGTCAAATTAGATTTTAAATGTATACCCTTAGAACGCCTGATGGTGCTCCCTGCATGTTGGGCCTCTGTATGTGGCCAGGCTGTGTAAATTGTCACACATGTGGTATCGCCATATTCGGACGAGTAGCAGAATACATTTTGGGGTGTAATTTTTGCTATGTACATGTTGTGTGTTAGAAATCTTGTATAAATGGACAACTTTGTGTAAAAAAAATGCATTTTCATTTTCTTTCTCCAAAAACTTCTGGAAAAAATGACATCTTCAAAAGACTCATCATGCCTCATAGAATATATGTTGGGGTGTTTACTTTCCAAAATGGGGTCATTTTTTGGGCATTTTCATTGTCCTGGTGCTCAAGGGCCTTCAAAATTGCAAGAGGGAGTCAAGAAATTACATGGGTAATTTATGCTCCTAGAAGGCCTGACGGTGCTTCCTACATGTTGGGCCTCTGTATGTGGCCAGGCTTTGTAAAAGTCCCACACATGTGTTATCGCCATACTCAGGAGGAGTAGTAGAATGTGTTTTTGGGTGTAATTTGTGGTATGCATATGCTGTGTGAGAGAAATAACCTGTTAATATGACAATTTTGTGAGAAAAAAAACATTAAAATAATCTTCATTTTGCAAAGAATTGTGAGAAAAAATTGCAACTTCAAAAAACTCGCCTTGCCTCTTACTAAATACCTTTGACTGTCTACTTTCCAAAACGGGTAATTTGGGGGTTATTTGTACTTTCCTGGCTTGTTGGGCTGCATTCACACAGGGACAACCCGACTTTGGCGCAACTTTGCAAGGCGATTTCATCGCGACTTTCAGCGTGACTTCCAGTGCGACTTCAGGGACTTGAGGCGACTTTACAACACGACTTTTGCCAGGCGACCTTGCCTTGACCAATCAGAGAAGGGAGGGAGGGGGTTGCCTAAAAACAAATTAAATTAATTCTACTGTAAAGTCGGTTCCATGTAGATGGAGATCTGACTTGGAGGCGACTTCTATTGAATCCTATGGGCACAAGTTGGATAGAAGTCGCCTCCAAGTAGTACAGGAACCTTTTCTGAAGTCGCCTTGAAGTCAAAGCAACTTCAGTAGTGTATATTAAGACGGCTCCCATTCACTTCAATGGGATTTCAGATGTCAAGTGACTTGGGGCGACTTGAGGCTCAACTCAAGTCGGATCGCAAGTCGCTAGGGTTGCCACCTCATCCCTTTAAACTAGGGTTGCCACATCATTACTTTAATCCAGGACACATATGAAATACCCAGGTTCTGAGGCTAATTTAATGCAGATGAAGCACCAAGTGAGTTTAATTATCACCTTAATCAACCACAGAACCTGTGTAATTAGTATGTGTCCTGGATTAAAGGGATGATGTGGCAACCCTACTTTAAACCCGAACACATATGAATTACACAGGTTCTGAAGCTAATTGAATGCAGGTAAGGCAACCAAGTGAGTTTAATTACCACCTTAATCAGCCAGAGAACCTGTGTAATCCATATGTGTTCGGTTTTAAAGGGATGAGGTGGCAAGCCTACAAGTCGCCCCTGTGTAAATGGGCACTGAGGGTCTCAAGAAATTAGATAGTACATCAGGTGTGATCAATTTTCAATGATTGTCACCATAGCTTGTAGACTCTATAACTTTCACAAAGACCAAATAATATACACTTATTTGGGTTATTTTTACTAAAGATTAGAGTTGAGCGAACACCTGGAAGTTCGGGTTCTGCTGGTCCGTCCGAACTTCGTGACAAAGTCCGGGTCCGGGTCCGGACGGAACCCGAACGATCGCACGGACAACGAACCCCATTGAAATCAATGGGGACCCGAACTTTTAGGCACAAAAATGGCTGTAGGAAAGTCCTGGAAAGCCCCAGAGGGCTGCAAAAGGAAGTAAAATGGGGGTAAGGGTAGGGCAAGTGCCCTACAAAAAAATGGGGACAGGGAAATAACTGTAAATATTTTTAAAAAAATAAAAACATAAAAAAAGCAAAAATGGAGGTGAATGTGGATCATCTTCAAACTGTGTCTGAAAAGTATTAATTAACGGTAGAAGCCATATAACTGTTCTAAAATCATCTTCAAACTAGGGCAAGTGCCCTACAAATAAATGGGGATAGGGAAAATAAATTAAAAT
>BLSH010391642.1:563470-580293 GCA_018402905.1 Glandirana rugosa
ACCCCAATGTCGTTTCTCCATAAGAAGAAAGTAATGGTTTAGCTTTACGACAACAAATTGGAGGCACTTGTCTCGTCAAGAGATCGTTTGCGCGTCGACATGTCTTTACTCCTTCACTGCTAAAAAGGAAGGGAAATAAATTTATGTTATTGTACCCACAAACTTGTACCAATTTGAGAAAAGTATAATGAAAATGAAGTTACTAACGTTAGTCCGTGTATCTCGTCATTCTTTGTCCAGGACCGAGAATTTAGTAACGGAATTAACAGGGAAAGAGTTTGGGTTACTGGGTAATTGGTGAACTGACGACCCGTGAAATTGGGGGAAAGATTGGTCTGGTTAAAAGTCGAAAGTCACGAGAGTGTAAAACAACCCGAACGATTTTTGAAATGTCCGGGTCCGGGTCCGTGCCACGGACACCCTAAAGTTCGGTACGGACCCGAACGTTACAGTCCGGGTTCGCTCAACACTACTAAAGATGTGTAGCAGTATAAATTTTGGCCAAAATTTATGAAGAAAAAAATATTAATTTGCACATTTTTATAACAGAAACAAAGAAAAATGCATTTTTTTACAAATGTTTCGGTCTTTTTACATTTATAGCACAAAAATAAAAACCCCAATGGTGATTAATTGTCATTCAAAATGTGAGAGCACTGAAAGCTGAAAATTGGTCTGGTTAGAAAGGGGGTTAAAGTGCCCAGCAGTCAAGTGGTTAATGGGTCATTGGGTTTGAGAAAGGGACAATTAAGGCAATGATTTAAGAGCCAGGACCTGTTTCTTACTGCTCTATGTGCCTGATTGCAATCATTGAAGTAAAAGTAATATGAAAAGAGTTTAACCATGTTCAAACACCCATGTTATTGTATTTAAATAAAGGGAAGGAAAAATCGTCACTTCCTCATTTCTGTACAGCTGCGCGTTTGCTAGAGAACTGCTCTGTTCACGGAGGTTAAACAACAGCATTTCGATTTGGTAATGAAAGAAGAATACCTCTTTGCTGTAACCCCAGAAAAAGGTAAGCAAATGGAATCTTCTACATTTGTACGCTCTTTCTCTTTCAGCGGGTATCTTATTTCTTTCACACTTCTATTGGTCAGACCTACAGCTGGTTCACCTGCATTTTTCTCTCAAAGAAACACGCCTGTAGAAGAAAAAGATACCTTTCTTGGAGTTATATATAGTTAATGTCTACCTTTTTAAAATATTTTCCTGTCCTTGATGATTTCTATGCAGGCTTTACATTATATAATTTATTTACCTTAAAGACAAACATTTTACATTTTTACACTTTTTTTTAATAAAGAAACCCCACTCTAAGAGAAATATATAAATTACTATTTCCGATCCTTACTTTTTCAAATGCAAATTGACTGTTGGTCATTTATTTCAGCTGACTTCAGTGCATTTTAGATCATGGAATGAAATAGGAGTTCACATTAGCAAGTTTGTATTTATGGGCTGCATGCTTGTTCTGGGTCAGTGACACTATTGAAATTAGGTTGGCTTTATGATGGCGGCTAGGTGCAGATAGCTTTGTTAACATGAAATTTCATCTCTAGCCCTATGGAGGTTAATACCGAGGGCACTGCTGATAGAATCTTGTACATATTTAAGGTGAACCAGTCTCCTTCTGGTCCCTGTAGCCAGTACTCTTGTTTAGACTGACCATATGGTGCTTTGATTATTATATCATTGTGCAGGGGTGGGCAACCTTTAAGAGGTGGAGATCTACCTGAACAACATGGAGAGGATCAGAGATCTCTGAGGTGTGCCTTTTTATTTATAGAAAAATACATTTACTAGCAAGCCCCCAGTAAGTAAAGATCTATAATTCATTTCCTGACCATAAACCAAAGCATTTTGACCACAGTGTGTGTACACCCCCAGCCACTGCCTCTACAGTTAAAGGGGGAATGGTTGGGAGGTGGTATAAAGGTGGCTCAGCTGAGGGGTTTTACTGCCCCCAAACCACTAGTGTGAACAAGCCCTATGCACAGACCACTTCACAAAGTACCACCAAAATGACCCCCCTCTGCTCAATGCAATTCACTTCCCACCTATACCCAGGGATAATGACTGGCTGCTACCACAGCCTAGGAAGAAGCTTACACCTAGCAATGGGACGGGGGTTGCCAGAGCTGCCGTGGGGGCACATGGCAGTAACCAGGGGAAAGGCAATGTGCTGCATAAGAGAGAGAGAGAGGTGTTGTGTGCTGAGCCAGGAGTAGAGAGTTCCAAAGAGCCCATAGTCACATGCAACTGTTGCTGCTGAGAATCAAGCTGTGGGGTTCAGACTGTTGTTGGAAAGTTACTAGACGGTGAGCTGTGCTGTGCAGAGACAGCTTCAGTGGAAGAGAAAAAAGAGCAGAGCCAAAAGAAAGGGATCACAAAGAATCTGCAGTCTACTCTTTATCCATGTCCATCCTAACTGTAGGAGCAGTGGTCGGGGAATGTCCTGCACCTAGAAGGATTTCACTAAATCACCAGTGTGGTGAGAGGTCTATGGCCACTATTGTGTTTTTAATAGGCTGCTGTTTGATAACTCTGTCTGCTTTGAAGAAATCTGACAAAAGGTGCTTTATTCACCTACTCCATTACAATTGCTTTCATTGGAGAGTGAGCACTCTGCCGCAAGTTAAAGGGCCCCAAGGTTGGAAAGACCGAGAAGTTGCTATTTCAATGGCCAGTGACTTAGACAGGACGTGTGTTCTTTCACTATTGTTCTAATGCAGTCCTATTCATTATTAGTCTAGCCAAATTTTATTTTCAGAGCTTTTCCTTTTTTAATTAATATTCATTTCCACAATTCCAGGTGTGATGATGTCTGTCAGATCCAGGTACAGGGTGGGTAATCACTGAGGAGGGCAGAAGGACCCAAACAAATCCACTGGCTCTTGAGGGGGTAGGGCTACATAAATATATATTTTTGATACACTTTTTATTAAAGATTTAAAAATGTGCATTTCTAGTGATTACCAAGTCAGTAAGCTCTTTTGGATAAGATTCTATGGACGGTTTGTCTCAAGAAATAAGTTTAGAATGCCTCTCTTCTTGCCTAGTATAATTGAAAGAGAACACCCACTTAGATGACCCGACAAAACGTTATTGGAACTTTTTGATGACTTTAGTAATAGACAAATAAAAACAGGAAGTTTGGAGTTTGTTCACAATTCCTCCCTCTGTAAATGGTTAATATGGCACACAATGATGCTACTCTTGTGATAAATAGGAGGAAAGTTTGCTATGGCCAAATTTAAATCTTTTTGTTACAAACTGAGCCAGTTACGTCAGTTGGTGCATGTTTTTTTTTTAATTATGATATAAAAAGGCAGCCCCCACATACTCCCAGATATAGTTTGTTTACATTAAAACTCCCTACCTCACAGGGAGTCTTGGCCTTCCCTGATTGTTTTAAATATTACTTAGCCACCCAATTAGTCACAGTTGACTGGTGGCTGATTCCAGACCTTACCAATTCCTCAACGCTTTTAGAAGCTGCTGTTAAATTTGTATTATTTAGAGGTCCCTATGCTCCTTATAAGTTAATGCCTTCCATGATTACCACTCTAAGAGCCTGGAAGGGGGGCCTGGCATGCAAACACTACCCCAAGCTGGCAGTGTCCCCAAACACTCCCTTGTGGCACAATCCCTCCTTGCCCCACTTTCGCAGGGACTGCAGGCCCCTTTGGTAGTGTAGCAAAGAGAGGTCTTTGGCGCTAGCTGTCCTATTCCTATGGCTTCTGCTCCAAGCACCACCGTTTCCGGCACTGCCAGCCCACCTGGCTGCAGATGCCCCTTTCACTAGCCCTCTTGACTGCTCCTCCAAAGTCCTCCCAGACTGTCTCTGCATCCATCCCAAACTGCTTGCACCCAGTCCCTTCAGGCATGCCTCTCAGTCCTTTTAACAGTAACACTCACCAGCCCTTTTATCTGTCTTCCTTCCTGGAGATTTGCCCAGCAGCATCCTCCTGCTGTCCTCTTCTTGCTCCCATGCCTCCTGGTCAGGATTATCAGCATCATCCAACATAAATTTATTCCAACAATAACTGGTTAAAAATATCTACTCACAAACATGAGTGAAAAGAGTGCTCACCAGGCTGGTCTTTCCCAGAACGCTTGGAACACCAAAGACCCAATATCCAGGTCCCTGCTGGCTGACGCTTTTCAAAGGACAGACCTTCTTCCTCAGAGTCTCTGCCAATGCAAGTGTCATTGTATGAGCTCTCAGTGAAACCTTCTGTCAGCTGTTGCCAAAAAGCCAGTCCTTTGTGTGCTGATGCGAGGGGGCATCCACCCAGTCCAGCCAGTGGCACGCTCAGTTGCCAGGACACTGGATAGCAGAGAAGAGGTGTGGGGAGTGCCATGGTTATCATGACAATGCGTTTCAGAGGCGTGGCCTCCTTTATCAAGTCACCTGATTTAACAATGCGTTGTCATGGTAACCGTGACACTCCCAATGCCTCTCTGCCCCTCCTCTGCTTCTCTGTGTCCTGGCAACTGAGCGTCACGCTGGCTGGACCAGGTGCATACGCACCCGCATCGGCGCGCCAAGAACCGGCTTTTTGGCCACAGCTGACAGGAGGCTTAATTGAGAGCTCACACAAGCCCTGGATCTTACATCGGCCATGGAGAAGGGTAGACATGCTGGTTTTATCTAGAATCATGTGAGTGCAGTCCTTGGTGGCACACTTTTTATCCTATTAATAAACTGTATCACACTAGGGTGGCTGTGCGCACTCTTTGTTTGGTTTTGTTGCAGGTTTTATTTTATAAGCTTAATTGAACAAGCTGAGCTTAGAAGCTGATTGGTTACCATGCACAGCTGCACAAGATTCTGAGTGCATCAGTTTTAGTAAATCTACCCCACTGTGACATCTGCCCTGAATAATTTGTGATAAGCTGAAGGTGATGTCCCCATTTATACTGACCACAAAACTTGCAGTATCTACAGTCTGTTTAGAAATTATATCCCTGTAAAGCCCAATAATTCATTAGGTCTTCTCTTTGTTTTATATCTGAGAACACAATAACATTTTGACCAGCGTAGAAAAAAAACACCAAAGCCAAAGATTTATCTTATTCTTTTTGGTCTTAGGCCTCATACACACTGACGTTTTTTTCAGCTCTCCATGTTATTCTATGGCTCCATAAAAACGCCAACATTTTTGAGCTGTAGATGGCGTCGGCGTTAGTGAGCTGAAAGTAGAACCCAAGGCCAGCGCATTCCGAGGCTGTAACATTTTGGCGTTTTTGACGCTGAGCCGGCAAGACACTCACTAACACGCTGTAGCGACTTTAACTGGCGTTTTGAGCGCCAGCATTTTCAGGTTAAAAAATAGCAGAGGATTTTTTCTTTTTAACAAAACACCTATTGACGCTGACGCTAACTAACGCTCATTAACGCTGATGCAAAATGCCGACGAAACATTCTTGACGCCGATTTTTCCCTGACGACGGGCCCGATTTAAGCTTATTTTTTTTTGATACGCCCGTGTGTATGAGGCCTTAATATTCACTCTCTAAGCCTAACCATATTTATCTGATTTATATTCTGTCTGCTCTTCTCCTTTAAAAGGAATACATATCTCCACGAAGACTTATGTACTAAAGCAGCATTGTCTCAGGGTCCAAACATGAAGTTGCAGCTCCAAGTTCCTGGTCATTAGGGTGTCCTAAGGACATTGGAGTTCATCTCTCACACTTACCTGAGAACTACCTGAAAACAGAGTGTTAATTACTTTTTTGCAATGTGTACTATCTATGTACCAAATAGGGTTTGCTTCAGCATTGCTTTTGGCAAAAAATACCTTTCAAATGGTCTTCCATTTCTATGGCATGCCATTCTGTATAATTTTTAATAAGGCATACAATGTACCCACTTCCCAAGAAATGGCTGTGAGGGGTGGAAAGAGTGGGTAAAGAATCAGCAGCACCCAAGCACCTCCCATGGCAGCCTACCAATTCTGCACTCCATCTTCCACTATAGGCAGGGCACACTCTTCCTAGGTGAGTATGCATGTCAGCTACTAGCCACAATAAGGAATTGATTGCATGTACCTTGTAACTGTGGGGGGGATTTACTAAAACTTGAGCATGCAAAATTCCGTGAAGCTCTGCATAGAAACCAATCAGCTTCCAGGTTTAAGGTTAAGTTAATTATGCACAGCTACACCAGATTCTGAGTGCTGCAGTTTTTGTGAATCTCCCCTAAGGGAGCAACCTGGTTGCTGATCTAATTTCTGCTTTATACACCGTGTAGCCATGTGCTCCCTTGGGAGTGGCTGGTAGTTGTAGTTCACCTTATAGCTGCCCTCAATCCCACCATATCTTACACATCCGAAGTCACCTGAACAGACCGGCTTTTGTTTTTGCTTGTTTTATTTAGGGGATTAACTTAGATGGGAAAAAGGTGGTGACTGTGAGATGCCCAAAGAATTGGTTCCATGACCATCTATATACACGACCGTATATAGACTCTTACTTCCTCCATCGCTTCTCTTGCAGACTATTGCTCCTTCACTTCTCTCCAGCACTTTACTTGCAGACTATTGCTCCTTTTACTTAGTTTCCTGACCTGAAGGGAAATTTATCAGGCTCACTCCATTCCTGTCTCTTCACCACAGCTAGCACATGGTGAGGTCTGCACTTTTTATCAGTAGGACCTCCGGACCACCAATTACAGGCCAGGGTCAATGACCCCTCAAAGTGTAGCTTAGTACGTTGGTGCTAGACTGGACTGGACTACAACTAGCGGCGATCAGAAATGACGCAGTTGTGATGAAATACCACCAAAAGAAAGCTCTATTTGTGGGAAAAAAAGGACTCAAATTTTGTTTGGGTACAACGTCGCACGACTGCGCAATTGTCAGTTAAAGCGACGCAGTGCCGTATCGCAAAAAGTGCTCTGGTCCTAAAGTGTGAAATCCTTCCGGGGCTGAAGTGGTTAAAGTGTCCTCAGTAGCATCTCTGCTGTTCTTACTTTCTTGTGCTGCTCCAGGAATCCACTCCACTCCTGGCTGCACCGAGCCTCCAGGCCTCAAGGTCACCCCCGCAGACTGGGGGCTCCCTCCCAAGTAGAGGCCTCCACAGCACCTCTGCTACATTCTCCACACTTCCACCTGACTTCTCCTGCCCCCTGTTGGCAGACTGCTATATTTAAGGAGGCCTGCCCCCTGCCTATCCAGACTGTAGATTAGTCAGGGCTCCTTGACATTCATCAGGAAGTGACTCCTCCTCATCCATCGCCCTCTCCAGAGGCTCGATGCTCAAAGGGGAGGAAATTCCAAGGGGTGTTCCTTCCATCCATCTCCAGCCACTCCCCAGCTCAGATCAAAACCTTCAGGCCTGCACCTACAATCAGGCCCAACTAAATTTTTCCTCTCCTAGCAAAAAGAACTTACAAAAACGCCTACACTTTGGGGGTTCTAAAACTGTGTATGACTTTCTTTTATTTGATCATTTCTGAGTGCTAGAGCATTACTCAAATTTAGGGTGGGATTACTGCATAGTCAATATAGCCAATGGCTTTGGGTAGCAGGGCTGGTAAGAGTGTCACAAAGCTTTCTTGCTGACTGTTAGTAGTAACACATTCCTGTGTATAATACAATTGTAGAAATTCTCCCAAAAGGGCTGCTGAAAATTGTGGTTTGTCTATCACCCTGTCTAGCCAGGCATCCAATTTCTCAAGCACTCAGTCATTGAACTGTCCATACACTTGTTTTTTTTTTGTATTTTATTGAGGGGATTAACTTAGATGAGGATGGGATATATGGGATGCCTAGAACGATTCGGTGCAAACTTGCTTGGACTTCTATATACACTCCAGAATTCTCTCCAGCACAACTCTTGCTTTAAGTCCTTTTTCCTTTCCTCCTCCTACAATGACTCAGCCAGGCCTCAGTGGATTGCCTTTTGCAGGCAGGGGCCACAGGCCCCTATTGTGTAGAAATAGTCCAGGTGCTAGCTGTCCTCTACTTAGCTACTAATCCCACATGGCTCTCTTCAGGCCCTGCCAGCCAGACTGGCTGCAATGGCCTCTTTCAACTGCATTTCCACAGTCCTCTCTTCTGGTTCTGCACCCATCTCTCAAACTGCAATCTCCCAGTTCTCTCAGGTATGCCTCCCCAGTCCTCCCGACTGTGCCTCACTCACCTGCACTTCACTTGCTGCAACCAGTTGTCCTCCCTGGAGAGTCTTAGCAGTGTTCTCTACTTGCTCTCTCATGTGCCTCTCTTCCAGGATCTCTTTTCTCCTCTTGGATGTACCCGAGCCCCAGCCCAGGGTCACCCCCCCCCCCCAGGCTGGGGAGCTCCCTGTGGGCCCTGACAGCCTCCACACTCTCTCACTCCAGCTCTTCCACCCGACAACTCCTCCTCAGCTTGGCTGACCCTGGGTATTTAAGGCCTGCTCCCTGCCAATCTAGGTTGGGTATTGGTCAAGGCTCCCTAAATTACCCCAGGTGGCTACACCTGCCCTCTCCACCTCTCTCCCAGAAAACTCCAGAAACTTCTGGAAAGAAGTGGGAGATCCTGGTGACACCACCTGTGAGTCACCCAGTCCTACCTTGAGCCACCCCCAGTCAAGAATCACAACAAACAGGCCACTATCCACTGGCTAGGCCTGCCTAAATTTTCATACTCTGTTCGAAAAAATCCTCACTCTAGTACTTACCTACCTAGAGGGTGCTACAGAATGTTCTAGACTTCTATGCTACCAGTACAACCTAGCTAGGTCATCATTAGCTGTCACCACTCAGTTTGTACATTTTTTTTTACTGTGCACTTACAGTTCACCTACCCCGGATCTATACACCTAGAACTGCTAGCAGTGTATTATTCTTCTACCTGTTGGTTAAACTGTCTGTTCCCCAAGCCTTCCTGTGTGTGTTGTGTGTTAGTGTGAGATTAGCCTTGCTAGTCAACTGAGGTAGAAAGTGGTGGCACAAAACATTAATTCAAGGAAATCAGGAACTATGTGCTCAGAATATGATCATTGTTTGCTGATGGTCTAACTTGTGGTTGCAAACAAGCTGGATTGGCATACATACATCACAATTCTGATAAGGTATGGGCTTTGAAAGTTGATTGTGGCAAACCCTATGCCCATACCTAGAGAGTGCCATACCATAAGATTCCAAACTACTTGTGAAGGTTCCTGGAAAAGACCAGTCATTCCTTATATTGTGTCTGAGGAAGCCCTTAGCAGCTCCAATTCAAGAAAAAATACAGACAAAACAATCATAAAAATAAATTTATAGACATTCACCTAAAATTCCTACCTGGTACTCTGTGGCTGAATTTCTGTCTTCGATCTTTTGCCACATCAAATTTACTCCTGGAAGTTATACACAGTACATTACTTTATTTTAACCACATTTTTCGTAATTTCTGTGTTGGTTAGTTGTGAAATGTGTTCTGTTGATGAAATGTACAGTAAAAATAATACGTTAAAATTTGTATTTCAAAATTGGTTATCCGTTGCTTTAAGTCACATTTGTCTTTCCTACAGGGACAGCATGAGTGCCGAAGACTCTATGGAGGATGAACCACTAAGGATACGCGATTCCCCAACATTACCAGAGGAAGCAGAGCATTCTGGGAATGCAGTGAATGATGAATCAAATGAAGGTCAGCCTCAAGAAAGAAACTCTAATTTAAACAGCTGATTATTGACTTGTACAAATTACTATATGATAATATATAGCGCTTACCCCCAGAGGGGCCACTGGAAATGTCTCAAGTCTTTCTTATCTGTTCAGAGACTGCCAGGCATGGGTAGCAATTCCAGAGCACACTGACAAACAGAGTCTAGGGCAGTGGTTCTCAACTCCTGTGCTCGGGGCCCACTAACAGGCCAGGTTTGCAGGATAACTGAAATGCATCACAGGTGATATCATTTGCTGCTCAGTGATTGTAGTATTCTAGTCTGTCTCCCCAAGGTAATACTTAAAATCTGGCCTGTTGATGGGTCCTGAGGACCGGAGTTGAGAACCTCTGGTCTAGGGGATGTCTTTTTGTAGATGCATTGCTGTAAGTAAACAGAAGAGAAGGATGAGGGGTGCAGGATACTCCAAAAATGCCAGAAAATACAGGAGGTCAGATTCTCAACCAAAAATCCTTTAGCAGCAGTCTTAAATATTGCTGGAGGTAAAGCAGTCCCAGTTTCTGCAGCAACCTATAGCATTATAACCCCCAGAGCACAGGCACACCTGGAGTCCTAGGCAAAATGGTCCTACTCACAATGTCCAAGGACAGCTAACTCTAACCAGCTTCCATGCAACACTTTTCGGCACAAAAATGACTGTAAAAAAGTCCTGGAAAGTGCTAGAGGGCTGCAAAATGATTTTAGAACAATAATCTGTCCCTTACAGCAACAGCAGGAACCTGAACCTATAGAACTAGAAGATTATTTTAGAACAATAATCTGTCCCTCTAAGCAGTAGACTCTACCTAGTCCAGTCAGATTGTTCTGTAACGCAGGATGAGATCTGCAATCTGTCCCTAAAAGCAGTAGTAGTAGTAATCTCTACCTATCTATCTATCTGTAATTTGTCCCTCACAGCAGCGGCAGCATCCTCTCCCTACACTACCCAGAGAGCATGTGACATGCAGCACTAAGTGACTCCAGCTTATAAAGAGGCTGGGTCACATGATGCACTGGCCAATCACAGCCATGCCATTAGTAGGCATGGCTGTGATGGCTTCTAAGGGCAAACCAGTGAAACGCTTGTTGATTGGCTGCCCTGCAGCTATTCAACATGCGTGATCAAATACTCAAACCCAGAACTCGAACCCAAACTTTTTTCAAATGTCCGGGTCACGGACACCCCAAAGTTCGGTACGAACCCGAACTTTACAGTTCGGGTTCACTCAATTCTAGTTGTGTACTCTAGCAAATGTCTTTAAATCCAGGCTGCTCCAAGTCCTCAGCCAGGCACATGTTGAGACCTATCAGTTCCTCAGTAACACAGCTACTTTACAGGCCAGAGACCCCAGGAGAGAGCACTGAACAAGCTTCCCAAACATTTATCTTCTCCTAAATATGGTCAGATAAATATTCACCCAGACAGCAAGAAATTGAGCCGCAAGTTTGAAAATGACTTGCTAAGCAATTGCTAGACTTGCCAGGCTTCACGAGTATGTTGCACAATTGCAGCAAGTCTGCATTGCATGACTCCAGATCAACTTTCTTTGCAAACATACTCCAGTCTGCTGCAAGTTCTGGTTCAGTTATGTTGTGCAATAGTTATCCCACCACAGGGGTCACTGTGACTTGCAGAGCTCTTTGCTCTTGCTAGAGACTTGCCATGTAAATTTGCTACAAATTGGAAAAGTGTCAGCTAGAACTTGTGCTTCAAGTGCTCTGCAAGTGTACAACTTGCCAGTGAAAGTGTGCAGCAAGTTAAAAAGACTTACAATTCAACACTGACACAAATTTGTGGCAAGTTATTCTTGCTATCTGGCCATAGACTATAGGCTGACATTCCTACTCTATTTCTAAAAGCTTCCAGAGGCAGGCAGGAGCAATCAACCGCAGGGCTTAGGGAGACCAGACCAGACCCAAAAAACAAACTGCTGCTCAACTGAATACAGCTGAGCCAAAAAATAAATTTATCCAGACTAGGGCAGGGGCGCTACACTATATATACGATATCGCACAAAAATAAGTACACCCCTCACATTTTTGTAAATGTTTTATTATATATATTTTCATGTGACAGCACTGAAGAAATGACACTTTGCTACAATGTTAAAAAGTGAGTGTACAGCTTATAATAGTGTAAATTTGCTGTCCCCACAAAATAACTCAACAAACAGCCATTAATGTCTAAACCGCCGCAGGTGTGTTAAATTTGGTGTCTTTGCTCTCACTCTCTCATACTGGTCACTGGAAGTTCAACATGGCACCTCATAGCAAAGAACTCTCTGAGGATCTGAAAAAAAGAATTGTTGCTCTACATAAAGATGGCCTAGGCTATAAGAAGATTGCCAAGACCCCGAAACTGAGCTGCAGCATGGTGGCCAAGACCATACAGTGTTTTAACAGTACAGGTTCCACTCAGAACAGGCCTCGCCATGGTCGACCAAAGAAGTTGAGTGCACATGCTTATATGCACATGCGTCATATCCAGAGGTTGTCTTTGGGAAATAGACGTATGAGTGCTGCCAGCATTGCTGCATAATCATAATAAGTAATTCTTTACATTATACCTCCCTAGACTAAATAGCAATAGTTTATGAATATAATGTGGGGATGGGGGCACTTACATTTTTTTAAAGATGAGTATAATTCCACTTTAAAGCTGAACTCCAATCAGATAAGAAAATAGTTTCATTGAATCCAGTTATTCCTGGAAAACCTCTAAATCTGGCTTTGTATTAGCTTTCTATAAATTTCTGCACAGAAGTATTCAAGAAAGGAAAAGGGGAACAAGGAAGGGTGGGGGGTAGCAGTGTGATCCAATAAATCTCTATTGTATTACACAGCATTGTCAATTGATCAACACTGAGAGGTTGCTGTCAGCATAGGTGATTAAAGCCTAGTATACACTATTCATTTTTTTCCTGGGTTGAACGAAAAAAGATTGTCAGCTCTGATCAGAGCCGCTATACTAACTATGTGAAGTTAGTACAGCAATCTCCCCTGCTAAGCTGTTGTGTTTTGACACAGGGACAGCCCCCCCACCAGAACACACCGATCAGTGTTCTCTGCCATTGGCTGAGAGTGCTGATCAAGAGTCGGTCGTCTGCTGGTTTTTCAGCTTGCATGTCCGACAGAACACCGGGCTTTGGTCAGACAGACCAACATACACACGGGCCATTTTTTTTTAACCGCCCGATGTCTCCCGACATTTGGCCCGCGTGTACCAGGCTTCACATTAACAAAGTGATGCTCTTATAAAAGTGCTGGTGCTTCTTCATTGCCCATTCAATGAATTGGAGGAATGTTAGTTACTATGCAGCATTGCTTCGTTATGTCATCAATGTCACCAAAGTTACGTCACCAACCTGGCAATTATGTATAGTAGATAGGTACCTATTTTATGCACCCCTTTTAAAATCATGGAGGAGAATTCCTAGGTCCTTTATATTCTGCTAATGTACCTGTATCTTGGTCTATAGATGTTTAAACCCTGGAAAGGTAGACAGGAAGAGTTGAAGGATAGTAGTAATATCTAAAGTGACTGGGTCCTAAAACAGATAAATTGGTGCATTACAATAAATCTAAATATATGTTTTTATGTGGAAATTGGCGCTGCTCACTTTTTATTTCATATACCAGTCTTGTAGAGAGACAATGTTTGTGTAAATGTGCAAGTATGAAAATAATATGCTAGTATGCAAAAATAATGTGCTAGATGTGCAGTATAAGTTATCAGCAGTGTTTTAAAAGTATTAGGATCCAAATAATAAAGGGTTCAATCAAACTTAAGCAAAGTAAACAGTATATAGTAACCTTTAAAACATGATAAAAAGTATGGTGTATATAATCACAATTCTAATGTGTTGCAAATGGTGGTGATGTACCTGGTTATATAAAATGGTGGTAATGTTGCTTTTAGTATAATAATTCAAACATTTCTTAAAGAATTCTTAAAAAACTGGCCAGTAATATCATATACAATTCAGAAAAGAGTGGACTGATAATATAGTCTATCAACATTAAATATTTACGGTATTAATCAGTTCATTATTGTAACATATTTGTAGAGTCCCCCAAAAAAGAGCGCTGTGCTTCAGTGTGTTATATTCACATCTCCTGGATCTTTTTATCTCACAACAAAAAGTCTCTCAAGGTGTTCAGGTGTAGGTCACACGTGCTCCCCACAAGGTCCCCTCCTTACCAGAGCACGCCACCCCTGCAGGGGTAAAGCGCATATGTGTAATCCCAATGGTGTTGGTCTTGACTCAAGGACGATCCGGTTCACTGTGTTCAGGAAGAAAAACAAAGAAGGAGATCCATAGCGTAATTCGTAAAAATATACGACCTTCCTTTATTTTGGTATACGACGGTTATATAAGGGTTAAAACACTATAAGGCATTGCAGTTCAAGAATTCATACATCCAATGGTCCGTCAATTGTCGCAGAGCCGGCTCTAGCGTGGTGAGCGCACCTCTCCTGTGAAAAAGTCCTGTGTACTTCCTTTACACGGAGGTTGCGTTCCACCTCCTCGCTTTGCAGAAACCGGATGTGACGTAGGACGCAAAGCTAGGTATCAGCTGACGCGTTTCGTCATTGACGGTTTCAATTGAAACCATCAATGACGAAACGCGTCAGATGATACCTAGCTTTGCGTCCTACGTCACATCTGGTTTCTGCAAAGCGAGGAGGTGGAACACAACCTCAGTGTACAGGAAGTACACAGGACTTTTTCATAGGACCTTTTCACAGGAGAGGTGCGCTCACCACGATCTTATGGGGAGCACGTGTGACCTACACCTGAACACCTTGAGAGACTTTTTGTTGTGAGATAAAAAGATCCAGGAGATGTGAATATAACACAATGAAGCACAGCACACTTTTTTGGGGGACTCTACAAATAGGTTACAATAATGAACTGATTAATACCGTAAATATTTAATGTTGATAGAATATATTATCAGTCCACTCTTTTCTGAATTGTATATGATATTACTGGCCAGTTTTTTTAAGAATTCTTTAAGAAATTTTTGAATTATTATACTAATAGCAACATTACCACCAATTTATATAACCAGGCACAGCACCACCATTTGTAACACATTAGAATTGTGATTATATACACCATACTTTTTATCATGTTTTAACGGTTACTATATACTGTTTACTTTACTTAAGTTTGATTGAACCCTTTATTTGGATCCTAATACTTTTAACACACTGCTGATAACTTATACTGCACATCTAGCACATTAATTATTTTTGCATACTAGCACATTATTTTCATACTTGCACATTTCCACAAACATTGTCTCTCTACAAGACTGGTATATGAAATAAAAAGTGAGCAGCGCCAATTTCCAGATAAAAACATATATTGAGCTTTACTGTCTCCCTTGAGGAGATAATCACTGGAGGGCTGCAGCTGAACACACTATCCTAAGCGCAATACTTATTATAACTTTCTTGAACAATAAATCTAAGTCACAAACTTCCCGTGATTCTGGCCCCAATCCCGAATGACGACAAAATTGCAGGACACCCATGCGATCACTTCCAATGGCATCCCGATGAATCACTGTAAAATCGTGCAAACGCAATCACAGGACGCCTGTCGCCCAAAAGAAGTACAAGAACTTCTTTTGGGCGACAGGCACCGCGTCCCGCGATTCTGTTTGCATGATTTTACTGCGATTTATCTGGCAAAAATTGCAGCAAAATCGCGATGTGATCGGGTGCCATTGGAAGTGACAGGAATCACACAGGCGCCCCCCGCGCAATTTGCTGTTTCGAATCATGGGCAGAATCGCAGCGATTCCACCCTTGATTTGGATCACTCAGATGAGAACAGAGCCTTAGGGCCGGTTCACACAGGGGCGATCCGACTTACGAGGCGACTCTGAGCGCCCCACACATTGCAACTTCAGCGTGGCTTACAGGCGACTTCTGTAATAGAAGTCAATGCAAGCTGCCCCCCAAGTAGTACAGGAACATTTTTCTAAGTCGGAGCAACGTTAGTCGATTCTATTAGAACAGTTCCATAGTACTGCATGGAGCGCGCCTTTCAGGCGACTCAAGTGTGAACTGGCTCTCAGTGGATCATTGTTTATGTAATAACAAGCAAACTCTTCTTGGATATTTTCACTACTCTTTTCAAGAAGGGCATGTCATGTTGTCTGCTATGTTGTCTCCAAACTAGTAAACATAACAAACAAAAGTCTCCAAACAAAATTCCAAAGGCCAAAAGAGCAATACCAGCTAAGTGCCATTGACATTAAGCATATACACTTACCCATATTTTGCACTATGCTAGTGGCATAAAGTGAGACCTGTGATTAAATTTTTGAACATGATAAATACTGTTTTCATTGCACAGTAAAAGTCATAAACTATTTAACTTTTCAATTGTAGTACTGCCCTCTAGGGGGTTGCTTGTGGTTGTATATGCAGTCTTGACCCAGTGAACTTTCCAGCCCTCCTGACACTCTAGGTTCAGACATGTTGTGTATACCTTTAAATACCACACAGACATACTGCAAATAGTTTTAGATCTCTCAAGTTTTTACTCTATTAGTTAGCCAAGTCCTGGATATACAGTCAAGACTAGGTTGAGATAGTTCTTAACCACTTCCTTACTGGACACTTAAACACCCCTCCTGCCCGGACCAATTTTCAGATTTCAGCGCTGTCACTATTTGAATGACAATTGCGCGGTTGTGAGACGTTGTACCCAAACAAAATTGGCGTCCTTTTTTCCCCACAAACAGAGCTTTCTTTTGGTGGTATTTGATCACCTCTGCGTTTTTTTTTTTTTAATTATTTTTTTTTTTTTTTTTCCGCTATAAATGAATAAAGAGCGATGATTTTGAAAAAAAGAACAATATTTTTTACTTTTTGCTATAATAAATATCCAAAAAAAAAAAAGAATTAAAAAAAAATGTATTCATCAGTTTAGGCCAATATATATTCTTCCACATATTTTTGGTAAAAAAAATTGCAATCGGCGTATATTGATTGGGTTGCGCAAAAGTTATAGCATCTACAAACTATGGACATTGGTTTGTGGCATTTTTATTTATTTTTATTCTTTTACCGGTAATGGTGGCGATCTGCGATTTTTTTTTTTTTTTTTTTTTTTTTATCGGGACTGCAATATTGCAGCGGACATGTCGGATGTTTC
>BLSH010391642.1:590374-615160 GCA_018402905.1 Glandirana rugosa
ACGAGTAGGTGGGTCGGCACGAGTAGGTAGGTAGGTAGGTACGAGTGGATGAGTCGGCACGACTTGGTAGGTAGGTAGGCACGAGGGGGTAGGTAGGTGGGTAGGTAGGTAGGTACGAGTGGGTCGTAGGTGAGCATGGATGGATGGATGGATGAGCACGGCTGGGTGGATGAGCATGCATGGCTGGATGGGTGAGCATGGATGGATGGATGAGCATGGATGGATGGGTGGGTGGGTGGGTGAGGATGGATTGGGTGAGGATGGGTGGGGGGTGGATGGTTGGGTGGGTGGCTGATGATGGCTGGGTGGGTGGTGGATGGCTGGTAAATAGATGGTGGGGGGTGTATTTTGTCACTAGGCAGCGCTGTGGGCATTACACATTGCCCACAGCGCTGCAGCACGTCCTCTCTCCCCCCTCTCTCCTCTCACACTGCACCGATCGGTGCGGAGAGGAGAGAAAAGCCGGCGCTTCCGCCGGCTTGTTTACATGTGATCACGCCGTCATTTGACGGCGCGATCACGTGGTGAAAGGCCGCTCACAGCGGCCATTCACCACGATCCATGATCAGTCGGGTCCCCCGGACCCGACGGTCACGGATGTTCCCGTGTGCGCGCCCCAGGGGGCGCGCGGGAAGCGCGATTCTGGGAGGACGTCAATAGACGTCCTCCCAGAATTAAGCAACCGCTCTGTAGACGTCATTTGTCTAAAGGGCGGTTGTTAACTGGTTAATAACATTCAATTACAATATGTTTTTTTTTTTTTTTTTTTTTTTGTTTTCATGCTGTATTTTTCCCCATGAAAGGGGAGTTACCCTTTAAGCGCTCTTGAATAATCTCCCCCGTCCCTTTGCGGCGCAGCCATTTTTAATAAAACCCTCATGCGCGCAGGCATTTCAGAGCTAGAAGAGGCCAGTGGTGAACGTTCACGCACACAGAGGATTTTCACGCATGCACACAAATGCCATCAGCTTCTGGATGGGTATTATTGCACCCATTAACAATTGTGCGCATGCACAGAAATCTGTCATGTATGCACCACAAAGTTGCAGCTAACACATTGCCTCCTGGGATAGCTGGGACATAGCAATCCCAGGAGGCAGCAAGGCCCAACCTAGGCCAGACACCAGAAAGTGCCGATTGCAGCTCAAAATACAACAAAATTGTAAAAATGGAAATGCATTTTGTTAGCATTTGGATAAGAGGGAAGTGGGGAGACAAAATAAGACACTGTTATTTAAGAGAGTTTAGGTCTGCTTTAAGGACAGAGGACACTGTAGTGAGAAGTAAAGGAAGAGAGAAAGCATGTTAGAGTATAGCGAATAGGAAGCAGACTGGAAAAAGGGCTAATTGGAGAGAGTCAAGTCTGTTTGGAGTTCTGTTTGTCGGTTGCATTGCTTAAAGTGCCTTATTTTAAGTGCCTTGTACTTACTGCAGAGATGTACTTAAAGTAGAAATGGAATCTGTCTGTGCCTGGCATCCCTGTCTGTGCCTTACCCCATAAGAACAGCTAAAAAGTGGTTCTAAATGCTTTTTAACACATTCTCTGGAAGGAAGTCCAGCTCCTCCGCCATTGGCTGCCACTGCTGTCAATCACAGTCAGCTATGATGGAGCAGGGGGCAGGGCCGAGCCATGCTCGGTGTGTCAATGGATACACCGAGCATGGCTCAGGAGATAGCCCACACAAGTGCCCCCATAGCAAGTGGGCACTCAGCAGGGAGGAGGAACCAGGAGCACTGGTGGGGTCTGCTCTGTGCAAAACCATACACAGCAGGTAAGTATGACATGTTTGTTATTTAAAAAAAAACATATGGGTTTACCATCACTTTAAGCTGGCATACAGATGATGCCTTGTATGGGGAAACGCGTTGAAAGGAGCTAGCGGTGTGATGTAAGCACTCATGGACAGGTTGGGAGACGCCGCGGCCTTGCTCATTGGAGTTGTTTGCTTGTTTTTGCTATATTTTATACTTTGTATGTGCAATCATTTTTTTCTTAATAAATCTTTAATCTACAATATAGCGCTCAGAAATTCTCTTCCTTGATTTGACATATGTGTATACCAGAGTCTGTTGGTGGAGTCCAGACCATTTACCACAGCAAGTGGGGACTTATGTGGTTGCTGAGTTAAGAAAACGAGAGACTTGGTTCTCTAGAAAGTAGATTACACTAAAGAACTGATGATCTCCTTTTGTGGGATCATATTGGTCTGGTATGCCGCCTTTTTGGAGCACATCTGTGATACTGGAGCACCTCTTATGATTTTGAGCACAAAGCACTTTTCGTTGAAGCACCTGGATGGACTTTTTTGAATAATTCATTTTTTTGAAAATATTAATTGCTATTTGGTTATTTTTATCCACTTATTTATGATTTTTTTTTTTTTTTGCACCTTCACTTGGTTTTGGGACATTTTGATATTCACGATTTTGTGTATATGATGTTTTAATTGATTAGTACTTTATATAGCTATTTTGCACATGATGTGAGGCATTTTTGGATATTGTATGTCATTTGAATGTAAATCGCTTACCAGTTGTAATATTTAAAGAGACAATGCATTTCTTTTTTAACCACTTGACCACTGGGCACTTAAACCCCCTTAACAACCAGACCAATTTTCAGCTTTCAGCGCTCTCACACTTTGAATGACAATTACTCATGCAACATTGTACCCATATGAAATTTGTGTCCTTTTTTTCACACAAATAGAGCTTTCTTTTGGTGGTATTTAATCATCGCTGGTTTTTTTTATTTTTTGCACTATAATTAAAAAAAAGACCGAAAATTTTGTAAAAAAATGAATTTTTCTTCGTTTGTTATAAAATTTTGCAAATTAGTAATTTTTCTTGGCCAAAATTTATACTGCTACCTATCTTTGGTAAAAAACAAACAAATTAGTGGATATTATTTGGTCTTTGTGAAAGTTATAGAGTCTACAAGCTATGGTGCCAATCACTGCATATTGATCACACTTGATATACTGACGGACTATCTCATTTCCTGAGACCCTAACTAGCCAGGAAAGTACAAATACCCCCCAAATGACCCCTTCTTGGAAAGTAGACATTCCAAGGTATTTAGTAAGAGGCATGGTGAATTTTTTGAAGTTGTAATTTTTTCCCCACAATTCTTTGCAAAATGAATTTTTTTTTTTCCCCCAAATTGTCATATGTTAACAGGTTATTTCTCACACCCAGCATATGCATACCACAAATTACACCCCAAAATACATTCTACTACTCCTCATGAGTATGGCGATACCACCTGTGTGAGACTTTTACACAGCCTGACCACATACAGAGACCCAACATGCAGGGAGCATCGTCAAGCGTTTTAGGAGCATGAGTTACACATATCATTTCTTGACTACCTCTTGCAATTTTGAAGGTCCTGGAGCACCAGGCCAATGGAAACGCCCAAAAAATTACCCCATTTTGGAAAGCAAATACCCCAACGTATATTCTAGGAGGCATAATGAGTCTTTTGAACATGTCATTTTTTCCACAAGTTTTTGGAAAATGTGGAAAGAAAATGAAAACGCATTTTTTTTTTTTTTTACACAAAGTTGTCCATTTATACAATATTTCTAACACACAGCATGTACCTAGCAAAAATGACACCCCAAAATATATTCTGCTACTCCTCCCGAGTATGGCGATACCACATGTGTGACACTTTTACACAGCCTGACCACATACAGAGGCCCAACATACAGGGAGCACTGTCAGGTATTCTAGCGGCATACATTTAGAATCTAATTTGACCATCTTTTACACTATTGTGAGGCACTGTGGTGGCATGGATAGGCACTGTAGTGGCACAGGTGGGCAGTGTAGTGGCACGGATGGGCAGTGTAGTGGCACGGATGGACAGTGTAGTGGCATGGATGGGAACTGCAGTGGCACGGATGGGCACTGTAGTGGCATGGATGTTTCACGGATGAGAACTGATGTATGGATGAGCATGAGTGAGGCACAAATGAACCATGGATGGGGATGGATGAGCCACGGATGGCTGGGTGAGCACGGATGGATGGCTGGGTGAGCACGGATGGATGGCTGGGTGAGCACGGATGGATGGCTGGGTGAGCACGGATGGATGGCTGGGTGAGCATGGATGGATGGGTGAGCATGGATGGGTGAGCATGGATGTATGGATGGGTGAGCACGGATGGATGGATGGGTGAGCATGGCTGGCTGGGTGAGCATGGATGGATGGCTGGGTGAGCATGGATGGATGTCTGGGTGAGCATGGATGGATGGCTGGGTGAGCACGGCTGGGTGGGTGAGCACGGATGGATGGCTGGGTGAGCATGGATGGATGGGTGAGCACGGATGGATGGATGGGTGAGCACAGATGGATGGATGGGTGAGCATGGCTGGCTGGGTGAGCATGGATGGATGGATGTCTGGGTGAGCATGGATGGATGTCTGGGTGAGCATGGATGGATGTCTGGGTGAGCATGGATGGATGGCTGGGTGAGCACGGCTGGGTGGGTGAGCATGGATGGATGGCTGGGTGAGCACGGCTGGGTGGGTGAGCATGGATGGGTGAGCATGGATGGGTGAGCATGGATGGATGGATGGGTGAGTGCGCATGGCTGGATGGGTGAGCATGGATGGGTGAGCACGGCTGGGTGGGTGAGCATGGATGGATGGATGGGTGAGCATGGATGGATGGGAGAGCATGGATGGATGGATGGGGTAGCATGGATGGATGGTTGAGCACGGCTGGGTGGGTGAGCATGGATGAGCATGCATGGCTGGATGGGTGAGCATGGCTGGATGGATGGGTGAGCATGGGTGGGGGGTGGATGGCTGGGTGGGTGGTGGCTGGCTGGGTGATGATCGCTGGGTGGGTCGTGGATGGCTGGGTGATGATCGCTGGATGGATGGTGGGGGTTGCGGTTGCTAACTGTCACTAAGCAGCGCTGTGGGCATTACACATCGCCCACAGCGCTGCAGCACCTCCTCTCTCCCCCCTCTCTCCTCTCGCAATGCACCGATCGGTGCGGAGAGAGAAAAGCCGGAGCTTCCGTCATTTGACGGCGCGATCACGTGGTAAAAGGCCGCTCACAGCGGCCATTCACCGCGATCAGTGATCAGTCGGCCTCCCAGAATTAAGCAACCGCCCTGTAGACGTCTTTTGTCTATAGGGCGGTTGTTAAGTGGTTAAGCTAAGTTCATGTAGGTCCTGTATTCAGGAACTTGTTTAGTGCATCAGTCTCGCTCCAGTAGTGGCTGAGTGGGACTTCCAAATCTTATTAACAAACCTCTTTAGCACAGTGGCAGCCCATCCCTTAGGGGAGTATGGCCGCAGCCCCCCCATTTATGCATCTGGCCCCCTGATCTACATAAAGGGTACCGGGTGCATGGATTCCAATGGGGGAGTGTTTTTGTGAAGCATGTGATTAGACTCAGAGGCTCTGATAGGCTTCAAAAAAGGGTGGGCTCACCTAGTTGTGTGACAATAACGAATGAATATCTGCTATCTTCACACTAAATCTCCTCCCCACCAATCAGGAAGCGGGTTGTGAGACCTGTTTCTCGATTGGCCAAAACATCAGATGATCCTATTGGATGCCTAGCACTTAGGTGGCAGAGAGTGGAGATGCACGGCAGAAGCCATGCAGGAAGCCACTGGAGGAGCGGACACCAGCCGCACCTCACCACCCACCACCTAGATGGAGCCCGCCTGCCGTGCTGGAGGACATCGGAGTTGCTGCCCCCACCCCGCCACCTAGATGGGGTAAGTGCTGGACTGACAGCAGTCAGCTGGGGGGTTCTAGTGCCGCTGGCCACCCAGGGGAGTGAGGGGGTGGGCAGGGGATAGTGCTTGTCTTTCTACATTTTTGTTGTTATAGTAAATGTATAGTTTTTGTAGATAAGCCACTAGAACACAGGTGTCAAACTGGCGGTTCTCCAGCTGTTGAGGAACTACAAGCCCCATAAGGCATTGCAAGGCTGGCAGTTACAAGCATGACTCACAGACAAAGGCATGATGGGACTTGTAGTTCCACAACAGCTGGAGGGCCACCAGATCGATACCCCTGCACTGGAGGCATAAAGTGTGTCCACACACCATCTGTACTCAGGAACATAAAGCACACCTATTACAGGCTTAAATGTGACTATGGTGCAGCCTGTGTTCCCAGTTGCATAGTTAGTCTGGTTACGTCCATTAGTTATATGAATGTGTACAGATGATGTGGCCCCTATGACTTGTACACCATTGTACTGCAGTTTGCAGATGTACGGACCCTTAAAGTGACTCTTAATATACTTAAATATATTTAATACTTAAATATGTTAAAGTATATTTTTAATATAATAAATATATTAAAAAAAAGGAAATGCTTAAAAAAGAGAACACGGCTAGCAAGTACAAAGTGCAGGAACCTACAGCTCTCATCCTCCTCTATGGCAAAATTCCTATCATTCTGATTGAGCGAAGCTCATATACCTCTGTTGGAACTTGTCATTTCTCTCTCTCTCCCTCCCACCCACATTTCTTTCGGTTCATACCTATGATGAGCTGTGCCTTTAACCAACAGGAAGGTAGGAAGGTGTGCGCAAGTCCATGACTACAAGTAAGGGCTGGTGCGTTTCTGGTGGAACAGCTGGCATTCAGCTGTAGCAAAGAGTAATGAGCGCTGCTGCGGGTATGTGTGGGCTTCTCTAGGTGACTGCAAGTATAACTTTATACCTGCTGCTGCCCGCTGCCCTTTATCAATATAAGAGTCTCTTAATTGTAGCAGAATTCATGACTCAACATAACTACACAATATTCAATTACACTAGTGTATTGTATAGCCAGAATGTATCACATTTTTTTTTTGCTTCAAACTGAATTCATATTTTTTTTTTTATGCCTAGATAACAACTCCCCTCCTCGTGAGCACCATCTTATGACTACAAGAGAACTCCAGCTGTACTGGCAGAAGGAGAAATATGACGGAAAGCCAGTTAGGCTTCTTTTTCAAATCCATTCGACTCGCATTTCTGAGGATTTTCTGTCCAAGTTTGTGGTAAGGAAAAATAAAATGAGTATACGTTGTATAGTCAGATGACCGGAAATCTCTGCATATAAGTGTTGTGTAGAATGTCAAAAATGACCAAAGAAAAAGATGATGTTCTAGGTGCAGGGTGATGATGACATTATGTTGCACTGAAAATGAAGCCACTTGCTCCAGAACTATGTCTGAATAGTTCTCTTCCTGTGGCATTACATGCATAATCACTTTTATTATGAGGTTTTAAAACCTTTATCACAGATAAAAAGCTCATAGGATGACTGACTTCGAACAGGTGTAACACCATGAACTGTCAGTCTTATAAAAGACAGGAGGTTAATTTACTAAAGGAAAATATACCGTGCACTGCAAGTGCTTTTGCTCTAGATCTGAGGAGAAGTTCTGAAATGAGGGGAAGCTCTGCTGACTTCTATTATCCAATCATGTACAAGCAAAAATTCTATTTTGTGTTCTCGTGCTTAGTGTGGTCAGTTTTTAATAGAAAATCATAGGAAGTGGCAGCAACATTAGGGATTTCACACAAAGGATACTGGACATGGTACACTAGACACATATCAGAAATATGAAATGATGGGTTTACATACTCTTTAAATTCTTAAGTATGCTTGACTTGTTTTTTTTTCTCCCGCAGCCTGTGGGCTCATTCCCCAATCCACGCTAACAGCATGGGAGGAGGAATCTTTACTGCTGACTATTTTATCAAGGCAGCCATAGCACACATGGCCACCTGAATACAATGCTTCTGTTAAACAGTGACAGCATCTGATAAGATGAATGAGCTGTTTGGGCAAAACTTTTCCAACAGGCTCAGTCAATTTCTAAACCAACTTTTGTTAAGTCAGGTGGTGCATGCAGGGCCACCCATTTGAGCTTTCTATGAGGGCCTTAAAATATAACTAAAGGCAAAACTTTTGTTTATTTTTGCATAGAGTGAAGTATTTTTTAGTTTTGCATAGAGTGAAGGTGGATTAGAACACCAGTCAGTTTTCATTGCTGTCCCCGTTAAGAAGAGTGACCCTCTCTATTTGTCCTGTTTATTTACCATTATTATTAAAAGATAAAGTAAAAGAAAATGCCAAATTTTGGATTGTCCACAGAAAAGTAATATAGAGGGGAAATCTAGCTATGGGGACACTAGTTATGGTGACCTGGGTGTCCCCAAGACATTACCTTTAATTTACAGGGATTTCCTCTCACTTCCTGTTTGGTTATGGCATATGAAGTGGAGAGAAACCTCTGCAATGGAATGCAGTTGGTAAAAAACAGGGGTTATAACCCTCCCTTGCTATATCCAACATTAAAGTGGTAGTAAACCCACCCATTTAACAGTTTAAAAATCCGTTACATTTCCGGCATGTGCCGGAAATGTAACATTCCCATTGGTTGTGCTCTAAACCAAACTGTCAAACCATCCAATGGCTGGTGTCATAGCTGATCACATGTGCAGAATCATGCCAGTTGTAGACTAAACAGAGGCCAAGATGGCAGCTTCCTTGGCTGAAAATGATAGGAGGGTTTACTACCACTGTAAATCTTTGTCTATAGTTCTACTTTAACCACTTCAGTCCCGGAAGGATTTCCAGCTTTAGGACCGGAGCCCTTTTTGCGATTCGGCGCTGCGTCGCTTTAACTGACAATTGCGCGGGCGTGCGACGTTGTACCCAAACGAAATTTGCGTCCTTTTTTTCCCACAAACAGAGCTTTCTTTTGGTGGTATTTGATCACCGCTGCGTCATTTCTGATCGCCGCTATAAACAAAAGAAGAGCGACAATTTTGCAAAAAAACCCAAATTTCTTACTTTTTCCTAAAATACAAATCCAAAAAAAATATAAAAAAACAATTTTTTCACCGTTTTTGGCCGATTTATATTCTTCCTCATATTTGCGATAAAAAAAATCGCAATCGGCGTTTATTGATTGGTTTGCGCAAAAGTGGTCGCGTTTACGGATGATGAGAATTAATTTTTGGGGTTTTTATTTTTTTTTATTTTTTACTAATAATGGCGGCGATCTGCGATTTTTTTTTTTTTTTTGCGATACTGCGATATTTCAGCGGACATGTCGGACCATTTTGACACTTTTTTGGGACCATTGGCATTTATGCAGCGATCAGTGCTATAAAAATGCACTGATTACTGTGTAAATGCCATTGCCAGTGAAGGGGTTAACCTGCAGGGGGCGCTCTAAGGGTTAACTATGTTCCCTGGGCGTGTTCTAACTGTATGGGGGCTTGCCTATCTGGGGAAGGGAAGTGGTCACAGCCTTCACGTACAGGAAGGCTGTGATCACAGCAGCCCTTCCCCCTCACACAGAGCGGAGGTCCGTGTTTACATACACGGACCTCCGCTCACTCGCTCCGGGGGGGCCATCGCGGGTAGCCGGCGGCAATCGAAGCCGCCGCACCCGCTCCCTGGCCCCCCCTGGACACACGCTCACGCGCGCTCACTAAACTCGTTCCCGCAGCCGCCGTCGTATGACGGCGTTTTGCGGAAACGAGCCACTTTGCCGCCGTCAGATGCCGATCGGCGGTCGGCAAGTGGTTAAGCATAGGCGTGCACAACCTATTGCATTAGGGTGTGCACTCCAAAGCTCAAACAAATGGTACCGATCACTCACTGTGTTCATTCAGAAAGGGAAGGGTCCAGTAAATGACATATTTGCTGGCCCCTTCTCCCACTCATCCTAAAACATCCTCCTGTGTGTGCCTGCAGCAGTCGGTGGGAGAGAAGAGGAGGGAAACTGGCAGCACAGGGGGGGGGGCAGGGCAGTAAGGGGAATCTGCATGGCACGGGGTGATTAGGATGTGCCCAGGTACACCCGACACACCCTTTACACACGCCTATGACTGTAAGTCCAACTTGGCAGCCAAGCTGCATTAATCTTTCATGTTAATAAATGACAACTACAAAAAAGAGTTTTTGACTCTACTTCCCTTTTCAGTTTGCTAAACTGTATGTTGTAAGTACGGAGATGCAATGTGACACAGAAAATGTTGAAATTCATAGCTGTTCCTCAAACCTTGCTGAAACCGAGGAGTTTTTTTTTTCTGTTTGTTTGTATTTGGTGACCTGATAAGGCATGTTTAAGGGAATTTTTGAACCATAAAATACTCAGAATTTCTTAAAGTAGACACAACAAATAATTATACAGTACCAAGCCAACCAAGAACAGGAAGCGAGGGGTGGACAGAAATAAAGAAATTACAATAGATTGTTTATCCAAAATGGAAGATATGAAATTCCCCCACTGCCCAAAAAGGCGAGCAGAGGACAAAGGGCTAGTTACTAGTATTACCTGTAGGCTCACTGCAGCTGATTTTGTTCCTATTTACTAACTTACTATTCTTTGTTCTGCACTATGTCCCTGTGTGGAGGCAGAATGAATTGGGTAGAAGCAGGGAGATCATTACACTACAACTTTCTCTATAGTAAGGAGAACAGTGAGCAGCACAGTAGTGACATCACCAATATTCAAATATTGTGAGACTGGCAGTCAGAGGCAACAGTGCCTATTCCACAGCAGATCTACAACAGGACTGGGCTCAGGTAGAAGAGACACCCTTCTTGGGTGGTGTGGCACAAGGGGGCAGCTGCGTAAGTGCCTTTCCTGCCTCTGCATTGTATTGTATTGCTGTATCCTGCAATGTGTAGGACTGGGCTGCCAAACTGATAGCTCAGTACAGCAGATTACACTGGGATATCATGGCTCTTGCTGTGTAACCAGCACCACTCTGCTCCACTATCAGCACTGTGTGCTCCTGATAAACAGAGTATAGCCCCAGTTTGAGGCAAAAAAACAAGCTGAGCACAGAGCTGCTGCAGCCGAATAGGACAAATTCTTGAACATGAGCCACACAGCTAGAGAAGACCTTGATCCGCCTTCAACATACTTTATCTGCAAGGAGAAATGCTGAGGATCTCTTTCCATATGCTGGGCTGAATATTGGATATACCTTTTTTTTTTTTTTATTATACAGGATATATATAGCGCCGGCAGTTTGCTCAGCGCTTTACAATATTAGGGCAGACAGTACAAATACAATTCAATACAGGAGGAATCAGAGGGCCCTGCTCGTTAGCGCTTACAATCTAAGAGGGAGGGTTGAATGATATGAAAGGGCAGTAAACTGCTGGGGATGAGCTGATTGAGAAAATAAGGAGTGTAGTTGTTAGGTGGTGGCAGGATAGGCTTCCTTGAAGAGAAACAAGAACAAAACAAATGCGCCTCTAAGAGTAACAGTAAAAACCAGGATTTTATTAAATAACAAGTAACTACTCACAGAAGTAGTAGGGTGCTGCGCTTTGCAGTGTCAGCCACTGCTGGCTTCTTTGCTGGAGTCCTGTGGTGGTCCTGCTGGGCTGGGGTGGTGGGGAGTGCGGGCTCAGCTGTACTGGTGGAGGAGGGTCCTTCGGTGAGTCCCGGGGAGACCTTCTCTAGGAGACAGTGGTCCGCAGCAATCCGATCCAACCGGTGCCAGTGCGTGCAGGAGAGGTGTAAAAACAACCTTGACACACTTGCAGCAGACTCCAGTTTTCCCTCCCCCCCCCATTTCCCTTCCCCCTTCCTTCCCCACATTCTGAAAAACACAAAGTTTTTTCTTGGAACCCAGTTAACCAAACTAGTGTTCCCGGCCCATTGCACAACCTTTCTTTTTTAATTTTATCATCCATCAAGTATGGCCGGCACCATCCGAAGGGTTAAACATCAGGAGGGAGATGAACGGATCATCAGCGCTCCTCCCTCCCCCCAGCCTATATAAGCTGCCTCACTTCAGTATGCAGCATTCACGGCCTGAAGAAGGGGTAGAGCCCCGTAAACGCGTCGCCGTTGCTGTGGTCACCTCTCCTGCACGCACTGGCACCGGTTGGATCGGATTGCTGCGGACCACTGTCTCCTAGAGAAGGTCTCCCCGGGACCCACCGAAGGACCCTCCTCCACCAGCACAGCTGAGCCCGCACTCCCCACCACCCCAGCCCAGCAGGACCACCACAGGACTCCAGCAAAGAAGCCAGCAGTGGCTGACACTGCAAAGCGCAGCACCCTACTACTTCTGTGAGTAGTTACTTGTTATTTAATAAAATCCTGGTTTTTACTGTTACTCTTAGAGGCGCATTTGTTTTTTTCTTGTTTCCTTTCACACAGAAGTTTGGTTTGCTTCCCACATTTGCAGCCCTTGGCAGGACAGTCACCCACAAGAGCACCCAGGATCTTTGTGCATAGACAGTTTTATGACTTTTATGATTTTTTATGTTTTTAATGAACTTTCATGAATGTCATTCAGCTCCATCATTGGTCATCTGTGATTGCCCCCACCTAAATGCCTCCCATCACATGCTCACAGCATAACCACTCCATCTGATCCCTAGTCCACGGTTCACACTGCGCTTGGACATATCCTCTTTCTTTCCTTGAAGAGAAAAGTTTTCAGGGATCGCTTGAAGGTGGATAGATTTGGGGACATTCTGACCGATTGGGGCAGGGAGTTCCAGAGGATGGGAGAGGCTCAGGAGAAGTCTTGGAGGCGAGTATGAGAGGAGGTGATGAGGGAGCTGGAGAGCAAGAGGTCTTGGGAGGAGCGAAGAGGACGGTTAGGTTGGTATTTTGAGACAAGGTTGGCGATGTAGCTGGGAGCAGAGTTGTGGATGGCTTTGTAGCTGATTGTTAGTATTTTGAATTTAATTTGATGGGCGAGTGGCAGCCAATGGAGGGATTGGCAGAGGGGGGTGGCAGACGTTGAATGGTTTGTAAGGTGGATGAGTCTGGCAGCGGCATTCATGATGGACTGGAGAGGGGCTAGTCTATTTAAAGGTAGACCAGTGAGGAGGGAGTTGCAGTAGTCGAGATGAGAGATGACCAGGGAGTGAATCAGGAGCTTTGTGGTTTCATTGGTTAGGAAGGGACGTATTTTAGAGATGTTGCAGAGACTGAGGCGTCAAGCCTTAGAAAGTGATTGCTTGGATGTGGGGCCAAAAGGAGAGTTCAGAGTCCAGGATAACACCAAGCACCCTGACATGTGGGGATGGGTGGATGATTGTGCCATTGCTCATGACAGAGAAGTCGGGGAAAATGGAACGTGGGGGAGGAAATATTATGAGTTCAGTTTTGGACAAGTTGAGTTTAAGAAAGTGGTGGGACATCCAGGCAGATCTGTCTGTTAATAAGCTAGTGATACGTGAGGAGACTGATGGGGTGAGTTGGGGGGGTGAAGAGGTAGATTTGGGTATCGTCAGCGTAGAAATTATATTGAAAGCCGTGGAAGGCTATCAGCCGACCCAGGGAAGAGGTGTATATTGAAAATAAGAGGGGTCCAAGAACAGAACCTTGGGGGACCCCAACAGAGAAGGGAAGAGGAGAGAAGGAGGTAGAATTGTAGGTTACGCTGAAAGTGCGATGGGATAGGTAGGACAAGAGCCACTGAAGAGCACAGTCACGAAGACAGAGGGAGTAAAGTTTTTTGAGGAGGAGGGGGTGGTCGACAGTATCAAAGGCAGCCGAAAGATCCAGCAGTAGGAGTATAGAGAAGTGTCCATTCGTTTTTGCAGTTAGTAGGTCATTTTTGAGTTTAAGAAGGGCAGTTTCTGTCGAGTGTTGAGGGCGAAATCCAGATTGAAGGGGGTCTAGAAGGTTATTCATAACAAGGTGGTCACTCAGTTGGTTGTAGACTAGGCGTTCTAGGAGTTTGGAAGAAAAGGGGAGCAAGGCGATAGGGCGCAGATTGTTTAGATCGGTAGGGTCCAGGGATGTCTTTTTGAGTATGGGGGTGACCAATGCATGTTTTAGAGCATTGGGGAAGATGCCAGAAGAGAGGTACAGATTGAAAATGTGAGTTAGAGTGTAGGATAGAGTCAGAGGGTGAGCGTAGTATTTGAGAGGGAATAGGGTCCAGTGGACAGGTGGTTAGGTGGGCGTTAGAAAGGAGTTTAGCAACCTCTTTATAGTAGCAGGTTTGAATACGGATAGTGTTGATTGTGCTTGTTGACATGGGGTGTCAACTGGGGAGGATGCCTGTAGAGTGGAGATTTCGTCACGAATTTGAATATCATTGGATGATAACAAGGCTGAACCCTCGAAGGATGATATCCTATCCCTCCTGATAGACACAGGTTTTTTTTGTTATATGTTAACATTTTTTGTTAACATGTTTTTTGTTATATGCGATTATTGATAATCTGTATGAGAAGCGCACCTGGTCACTTTCTAATTAAACAGACTATAGTGCCTAACTGTCACTAAGCTCTGTTGATTACATGGGAAGAGCTGTGTTCTTCCTGTGTAATCTTCAGGACTGAGCTATTAGTTTGATAGCTTGGGTCCTGATTTGCATTAGTTTATGAAATTTTGAAAGTTACTGTTATGTGTAAACATGTGTTATATATAAATGAAAAAAAACAACATTTTAGACTTTTATTACTGAGGAAACCCTAATTAGTTTTTATTAATTCCTTCATTACCTTCTTAGTATCTTTTTTTTTTTTTTTTTTTATTTTTTAATTTAGCAGTTTGTAGTTTTTTTGTAGTAAACATTTAGTTAACCCTTATTATTTTTATTAGCTCCATAAGGCTAGGTGCACACTATCCGACAAGAAAACGGTTAGACTTTGACCTTACTTTGCATCGGTCCAACTTCTGTGAACAGGATCTAACTTCGATCCCGGCAATGCCAGGCACCTTGTGCTGACCACCTGTCAGTGACCCCTATCAGTGCCCATCAGCACAGCTCCCCAGTGCCACATATCAGTGCCACCTATCAATGTCCATCATCAGTGCCACCTGTCAGTGCCACCTATCAGTGCCCATCAATGCAGCTCCTCAGTGCCTCCTATCAGTGCCAGTGCCACATATCAATGCTCATCAGTGCCACCTGTCAGTGCCACCTATCAGTGCTCATCAGTGCCACCTATCAGTACCGCATATTAGTAGCACTGCCTTATCAGTGCTTATAAATGCCACAAATCAGTGCCCATAAGTGCCACTTATCAGTGTAGCTCATCAGTGTCACATATCAGTGCCTATTAGTGCAGCTCATCAGTGCCACCTGTCAGTACCAGTGCCACCTCAGTGCCCATCAGTGCAGCTCATCAGTGCCACCTATCAGTG
The DNA here is from genome assembly GCA_018402905.1 of Glandirana rugosa. Classification (NCBI taxonomy): domain Eukaryota; kingdom Metazoa; phylum Chordata; class Amphibia; order Anura; family Ranidae; genus Glandirana; species Glandirana rugosa. Next base: position 605,506 of record BLSH010391642.1, read on the forward strand.
CTCCCTCCACCCAGCCCCCTCCTCACATGTTCAGTGATGAACGGGATGCAAGTTGAAGACAGGACTGGATGGAGTTGTAGCTGTTCGTCTCCCTGTGTACAGTAAGCTAAACTATTTTATTTTTATATACTGTACAGACAAAAGAGAAAGATGAAAATATAAAAATCAGAGGAGAGAGAGAAAAAGAGAGATAGAAGCAAATAGGGTGAGAAAAAGAGAAGGAGATAGAGAGAGAGAGAAAAGGAGTCTCTGTGACATGTACTGTAGTCTCTGTGAATTGTGTGGCAGTCTGTGAATGGTGTGGCAGCCTCTGTGAACTGTGTGGCAGCCTCTGTGAACTGTGTGGCAGCCTCTGTGAACTGTGTGGCAGCCTCTGTGAACTGTGTGGCAGCCTCTGTGAATGATGTGGGAGTCTCTGTGAATGGTGTGGCTGTCCCTGTGAACTGTATGGCGGTCTCTGTGAACTGTGGGGCAGTTTGTGACACGTAGGCATAGGCGTGCGCAGGGGGTGTGCCAGGTGTGCCTGGGCACACCCTAACCACTATGTGCAGTGCCGATTCCCCCCTGCAGTGCTGCTGGATTCCCTCTCCTCCCCTTAGCTGCTGCGGGGATCTTTCTGGATGGAGAGCAGCGGGAAAGGGCTAGCCAATATGTCATTTTCCAGCTCTTTCCTTTTCTAAATAAACACAGTGAACACACTCACTGTGTGCATTTATAACCGAAGCATAGTAAACTGTGAGGCATAGTAAATTGTGTTTACTATTCTTCAGTTTGGGAATGAACAGGAAGCCATTCAGCACAGACCACTTTCATTCACTGTCCAGTGCAGCTGAGGCTGCAGAGAAGGACATGTGTGTTTTGAGCTTTGGGGTGCACACACCCTAAAGCAATAAGCTGCGCACACCTATGCATGTAGGACAGACTCTGTGGCATGTAGAGCAGTCTCTGTGACATGTAGGGCAGTATACAGTATGTGACATGGGGTGTAGTCTCTGTGGGAGCACTGACATCTTTGTCAGGCAATTTCTGGGGGAGCCGCAGTCTCTGCCCTCTTAGAGATTGTCAGTGCTCCCAGAGACCTTTCCAGAGCATGAAGGAGCTGGGAATTTATTTCTATAAAAAAGGCCCACCAAAATCTTCAGCACCAGGCCCATAATACTCTTAATCCGGCCCTGTCCTCAGAGCACAAGTCGCATGCCAAAGTCGGATCAGTTAGGACAAGGATCCAACTTTGATCCGACTTGATATGCGATGGTCTGAAGTAGGATCAAAGTCAGACAAAAGTAGTACAGGAACCTTTTTCAAAATCGGTCTGACTTGTGTCAGACCAGTTAAGATGGCTCTCATAGGGAATCATTGATTTTGTGATGTAATGCGACTTGTGCTCCTTGTTTCTTGGATTAGTGTGAACCTAGCCTAACTCCTATTATTTGTATTAACCCGTTCACTCCTTATGCATTGGCTTTCAATGAACTGTGTGAGTTAAACAGCCCATGCACAGCAAAAAAGTGAAATGGGGTCAGGCTGCATTGTATGCCATCACAGGGCACAGAACACCATATGTTGTGCTGCACTGTGCTGCAATGCAGTGCAAATGCATTTTCACAGTGTTTTAGGGGTGCTGTTAAGTAGGAATGGCACCACAGTGAACCAATGAATGTAACATGCATTGGCACACATTGCAGTAATGCAGTGCAATGGTGTAAATGGACCCTTACCATTTTCATATTCGTTTTTGTAGTTTTAAATTAAAGAACCACCAGAGTATTTTGGCCTGGCATTGGCTAAATGTATGTAGGCAATAGTGCCTAGGCACACCCACAACCAGAATGTGCACTGCTATTTTTCAGGAGACACTGAAGACAAAAGGTATATTTTTTATTATTCGGGATTTATACAGTGCCAAAAGTTTGTGCAGTGCTTTAGAAGATAAAGGGAGACACTGCAGTCACATTACAGTTCAAAACCTAAAGGAATAAGAGGGCCCTGCTCATGGAGCTAACAATCTAAAGGGAGGGGAGGGGGTACAAAAGGTAATAGCTGCAGGGGATGACCTGATGGAGGTGGCCAGAGTACAGTTTTTAGGTGGGAGTGGGGAAGGCTTCCTTGAATAAATGAGTTTTGAGGGATTGTCTAAAGAGCTAACTAGACATAATCAGGAGGGGGTTACAGAGGATGGGAGATGTTTTGGAAGTCCTGAAGGTGATCATGGGAGGAGGTAACAAGTGTCTTGGGAGGATCGGAGTGCATGATTTGGCTGATATTCGAGATGAGTTTGATGTAGCTGGAGGCAGTGTTGTTGGTGGCTTTGTATGTTGTGGTTAGTTTTTTAAATTTTATACATTGGGGTAGTTGAAGCAGGTGAAGGGATTGGCAGAGATGGGCAGCAGCCATGGATTGCTTAGTAAGTTAAATTTAATGTGGGACTGTGTTGACTATTCTGGTCTGTTCAGCTGTTGCAGGTTTGATTGCTTCCTCTGATTCTGGAAAAGTGTATATCTCATAGAACATAGGTGTGGAGCAAGGTAAATGAGCAGCATGAATATTTATACAGTCTTGGCCAGTCCCAGGGAGGCTGCTGGGAGTCTGTATAAATGCTCTGAGACACAGAACTATAGAGGTCTATAGAAGGAAGTTTACTGTCCTCATCTGGTTTTGGAGTATCCGACTCAAATTTCACAACCCTGTCCAAGTTACCCCAAAATTAAAAAAACAAAAAACACCCCTGGAATTGTGTTGAGCCAAAGAGTGACTATGCTCATGTGCCAGGCATATTTCCAATGGTTCATATGAACATAGGGCTACAAATGTGTATAGGTCTAGAAGCAGCATTCATGATAGACTGAAGGGGGATAGTCTGTGTAAAGATAGGCCAGTGAGAAGGGAGTTGCAGTAGTCAAGGTGGTAATCAGAAAGTGTATAAATTGTTTTGTGGTGTCATTAGTTAAGAAGGGGAAAATTCTGGAAATGTTAAAGAGGTTAAGACAGCAAGATTGGCCAGTGATTGGATGTGGGGCCGGAAGGAGAGGTCAAAGTCTAGTTACTCTGGCATGTGTAAAGGGACCAATAATTGTGCTGTTGATCTCAATGGTAAAGTCATGAGGGGGAAATTGGGGAGGAGGAAATATAAGCTCAGTTTTAGACAGACTGAGTTTAAGGAAATGGTGTGACATCCATACTGATATGTGCTCAGTAAATTTGTTATATGTGGGGAGATCAAGGAGGTGAGCTGTGGAGTAGAGAGATCAATCTGGGTGTTGCTGGCTTAGAGATGGTATTGGAAGCCGTGGAATATTCTCAGCTGACCCAGGGAAGAGGTGTAGAGGGACAATAGGGGGCTCAAGAACCGAGCCTTAGGGTACCCTAACAGAAAGAGGAAGAGGAGCAGAGGAGATAAAGGTGCACTGAGATAGGTAGGAGGAGAACCAGGAAAGAGCAGAGTCTCAAAGGCCAAGGGAGTGGAGTTTATTGAGGAGGAGTTGGTGGTCAACTGTGTCAAATGGAGCACAAAGGTCTAAGAGTATGAGCATGGACTAATGGCCATTGGTTTTAGAAGTAGGTCATTAGTGAGTTTTAGTAGGACGGTTTCAGTGGAATGTTTGGAATAAAAGCCCAACTGTCAGGGGTCTAGAAGGTTGTTATCAGTGAGGTAGAAACTCCTATGGTTGTGGACAAGGCTTTTGAGAAGCTTGGAGGCTTATGGAAGCATAAAGTTGGGTCTTAAGTAGTTCAAACAGGTGGGGTCCAGTGATGTTTTTTTTTTAACTATGGAGGTAACTAGAGTTGAGCGAACCCGAACTGTAAAGTTCGGGTCCGTACCGAACTTTGGGGTGTCCGGGACCCGGACTTTTCAAAAAAAGTTTGGGTTCGGGGTTCTGGTATTTTATTCCACGTGTTGAATAGCTGCCAAGGGCAGCCAATCAACAAGTGTTTCACTGGTTTGCCCTTAGAAGCCATCACAGCCATGCCTACTAATGGCATGGCTGTGATTGGCCAGTGCATCATGTGACCCAGCCTCTATATGGGGCTGGAGTCACCGTGCTGCATGTCATATGCTCTCAGGCTAGTTTAGGGAGAGGATGCTGCTGGCTTTGTGAGGGACAGATTGCAGATATTATATAACATCTCATCCTGCATTACTGAACAATCTGTTTGTGAACTAGGTAGAGATTACTAGCACTGCTGCTTTGAGGGACAGATTGCAGACCTCATCCTGCTGCACAGAACGATCTGACTGGACTAGGTAGAGTCTACTGCTTAGAGGGACAGATTATTATTTTTAAAATCATCTCCAAGTTCTATAGGGAAAGGTTCCAGCTGTTGCTTTAAGGGACAGATTATTGTTCTAAAATCATCTCCAAGTTCTATAGGGAAAGGTTCCAGCTGTTGCTTTAAGGGACAGATTATTGTTACTTGCGCAAAATTAAAAAGTGCATCTACATTGCTGGTTTAAAAAAAAAAATATTCCAAAAACTACATTTGCGGCCAACGGTGCATTTCTTGCACAAAAATAACAAGTGCAGTTGTCCATAGCAACCAGCAGGAGTCGTTGCCAATTATTGCTACCTGCTTACCCAGTTGCCCAAACTAGTGTTGGGATGGACACTTGAGCTAATTCCTGCAGTTCAGTGACTTTGTAACATGTGCTGTCACCCCTGACAACCACAGTGGGTGACCACACCCATGGATTACAAATACGTCCAGTGTTCTGCTATTACTGGGAATTCGACTGTGGATTACAAATATATCCAGCGTTCTGCAAATGCTGGACATCTTGAACTGTTGCTCCAAACTCCTGCTACCAACAGTAAAGTGTGCCTGGAACTGTCTGCTGTTTCCAGGGGTGATCGGGGTAAGCCTGCAGGTGCCTGCGGATGGGAATATGCTAGAAATGTTCCCATCAGGGAGGCAGGAGCTACTAACTTTATTGTTGCTACCGGCAACAACCGGAAAAGTCAATGGCCATCTACCTACAGTTGCTTGGGCACAGTCGGTGCTGAGCAACATGCCTGGACAAGTCCTGCTAGTGTCAGCATGCCTACAAACTTCAGTTGATCTAACAAGGGGTTACAGCAGTGCGCTCAGGGAGGGGCCTGCCTATTAGTTTGGCAGAGAACAGTCTGTCTGGAAGCGAGGGGGCGGCGCCCCACCCTGGAGGAGACCCAGCATTCCCTGCTAGCATCAGACACCACAAGGCGAAGGAAGATGGCAGAGGGTGGTCGTTTAATACCAGCATTGACCTGGTTGCCAGAACTGCAGTAGACACTGGTGTCCGATTGGGGCACCGCAGGGGACTTTCCTTGGGGATGGTTGATGGGACGGTGCAGCTATGTCTACTGTGTACCGAGTGCCAGATACCGACCGCGGTGGTCCCAGCATGGGTCCAGTGTGGCCATTGTGGGGAACCACTTAGTCAGCTTGCATCCAGCCAGCAGGAACCACGACACTTCAATGTGGACCTGCACACAGGAGTATGGCAAGCAGAGCCGTGGAAGTCCCAGTAGGCTGAAGTGGAACTAAAATCATCCTCTAAAGGCAGCAAAGCTGAGGCCTGGTAAATCTGCTGCGTAGAGAGAGGACTTCGGGCGAGAGAGGACTGTCATGACCCGTGGCCTGGTCGAGGACCTGGTAGCTGTGAGTACTACCCAGCAGGAACTGGTAGTCCCTGAAATGCTGGCTTCTTCTGTGTCCCTTACCATCCTAATCCCAGCAGAGCCAGTGCAGGTGGGAGGTGCGCCCTCAAGTGAGCTGGATGGGAGAGTGGGAGGACAGGGTCAATGATTGGGGTTCCCCCAGTTTACTGGCAGAATTTGGATACCTGGAGAGACTGGCAGAGTGGTCATCCCCTGATGAGAGCTCAGAGGAGGAAGAATGGGAGACGGGAGGTTCTCATGTCTTGGAGATACAGTCTGAGGAAGGAGAAGGACCAAGGTCCTGCTGGGAAGAGAGGAAGCCATAGGAACCCCCATCTGCAGCAGTCAGCTCTTTTTGAACAGACCCTCCACTACCCAGACCAGAACACCTGCATACGTCAGTGGGTTGTGAGGTCTCCAGACGCCTGTGTCCTGCCAGGAATAGGGAAGACCTAAGGAGCTGCCCAGGTTTTCCCGATTCCAGAGGAAGGTGCAGAGAAAAGTTGCTCTGGAGTGGAGTCTAGACTACTCCTATATCCCTCCCCAGATCATGGATGTCATAAAGAACTCCCATGGAGAGTGAGAGGATGACATGGTCTGGGACTTTTTGCACATCTCCAAGCCCCTGCGGGTGATGGAGAGTGAAGCATGGGCCCGCTTTGTGGACATTCCTCAAGAATGGAGACTGGTGCGAGCAATATACAAAGAGCAGGTGCTCATCATGAAGGCGGGACGGCCTATGAAGAGCCACTTGGTCTCCATCAGGGAGGAAGGAGGGAGGAGTCAGGAAGAAACTACCCAACCCACACTTCTATGCGTGAGGTGGGCTGTTGAGTCATACAGCCACCATGGAATTTGCCATATAGACTGCAGGGAAATTGCAGAGTTGTGTGTTCTATCTCCCTGACTTTACAGGATCAGACCAGCATGTCACCCAATGGATGGACCGTTTCTGTTGCAAGGATGCTTGGGTGAAGTCCTGAAACTAACTCTTTTGGGAGCCTGTTGTCCGGGGAGGGGCCCCTCCCATCAGGAACTCCAAAGAAGAATGTTCATTTGTTGTTGTGTGTTTTTTTCACCCTATTGTTTGTCAGCAGGCCATAGCCCCCTCCTGACAGAACAAACAGGAAAAAGTGTGTACTAAGTTGTGCATTGATGTTTCTGTCAGCAGGATGCTAACCCCCTCCCAATAGAAACTACAGTGTATGGTGTATAGGCTGGATTAAGGATAGGATGTGTGTTTGTGTCTTCTCTTAGAATCTCCTGGAATGGGACGGCTGTCCATCCCCTCCGGCTGGAGTCTAGATATTCCTGCGGGCAGAGTATCTCTCTTGAGGGAGAGATGCTCTGGCTAAAATGTGTATATTGTGTTATGTTGATGTTAGCTACAGGGATCTGTAGTTAGGAATATAATGTGATGTGTATACTGTAAATACCCACAGAATTCACTCATATTTGTACCATAGCTCCATCCCAGTTATTTCCCCTTCCAACTTATCTTGTGGGATGACCTCGCCCCAGGATCCATTTTTTGTCCCAGCTGAGGGGCCAGCTGGATTTTGGTGGGGGTGAGTGTAGCACCCTCTACTTGGGTAGGTGCTAGAGTAAGGATTTGAGTGTAGGCAAATTTGGGCAGGTCTAGCTGGAAGCTAGGCCTTTTTATTTTTGTTTGATCTGGGCTGGGAGTAGCTCAGGGTAGCAGCTGGTGACTCACAGGAAAAAGGAGGTCTCAGTGACACTGCCTTCTAGAAGATGCTAGAAGGAGAGGTGGGGCTGCCTGGGGTGTTCTAAGGAGCCCTGATCAATCCCCAACCTGGATTGGCAGGGGAAGGCCTCCTTAAATACCTAGGTTCAGCCCAGCTGAGGAGGAGTTGTCGGGTGGAAGTACTTGAGATGGAGTACTATGCTGTTGAGGCCTTCGAGGGAGCTCCCCAGTCTGGGGGTGGGGTGACCTTGGGCCTGGGCTCGGGTGTGGATGGAGCCTTTCAAGAAAGCATGAAGGTTCCAGACAGGAGGCACAGGAGGAGCAAAGAGGACAGCAGGAGCAAGTCTTCAGGAGGGAACCACCGGTTGCAGCCAGGAGGGCTGGTGAATGATATGTACAGTCGGGAGGATTGGGGAGGCACGCCTAATGTGCCTGTGGATTCAGGCAGCTGCAGCCAGGAGGGCTGACAGGGCTTGAAGAGGGCTGACTGGGATCAGTAGTCCATCTGTGGGACAGCTAGCATGGAACTTTTCTCTATACTTAAAGGGCCCACGGTCCCTGCCCAAAAAAGACAGTCCTTGAGGCCTGGCTGAGCCAGTGTCAGGCCTAACCACGGTGTCTAGCTGGCCCTGAGAGAAGTGTTGTGCAGGAGGAAGAGAGGGGAATAGTCTGCAAGCAAGTAGTGTGCTGGAGGAAGAAAGGAGTGTATATAACGGAGTGTATATATTTGTCTCATTAAAGAACTGTTCAAATTCTACTGGGCATCCCATATTCCCCATACCCCATCCAAGTTCAATTCCCTCAATAAAATACAATAAAAAAACAAAGCTAACAGACTGCTCATTGTTTTGGAGTGATTGGGAAGTGAATGCCAGGCTGGGCAGGGTGACAGGTGGGCCACATCACTCAGCAGCCCCTACGGGGGTACCGCTACACTTGCATTTTAAAAAGGGTAAACAGACTTCAGACATAGTATACTTAACCAAACTGCCTAGTCCCATTAATTAAACTACCAACCGTTGCCCCAGCTGCTTACCTGAGTATCAGAGCCACAGGCTACCATGATGTTTACCTCCTGCAATCTGAGCATTCTTTGCCATTCATGCCACTGGTCATGTGTATGCAGTCGGGTCTCAGAGATTCTATGGGACAACCTTCTGAAAATGTGCGATTCCGAAAATGTGCGAAGTTGTGACTGCTATGGGTGCTTTGACAATGTATTTATCTTTTAACATATTTTTGCTCCTAAGACATATGCATGTATTTGTCCTACATGTAGATTAGGATAGACCTGTAGTACAGAGTCTCTGCTTTTTATGTGACAGAACTGTGTTCAGGTTGAACTTGTCGAGGTTGCATGAATCAAACAAAAAGGCACATATCTAACACCTCAATAAAAGTATTCATGAATCAGATGAAATGCACATACCTAACAACTAAATATGTAAGTTGTTCTAAACTTGTTGTATAAGAACTGCTTTCTCAGTGCTAATAGGTTTTTTTGTTTTGTTGCTGAAAAAAATACTGCAAGTGGAAAAAGTTTAGTTTTTTTTTGTTTTAGACAAGTATTTCTTACGTAACCTTTGCCCCTTACCCTAGGCTACTGTATCCGAAATTAACTCTTTCCTTTTCATGCTCTCCTTAGCTAATAATTTTATTGAATATTAGACTGTTAATACAATTTTTTTGTCTCATTTCAAATCTTAGCTTTTGTATAAATAGTGTAAGCATTAATAACATAAAACAGTTTAAATGTCTATGATGTATAAATAACTTTGCCCTGCTTCATACCAGAAACATTAATTTTGTGTCAAGATAAAAATGACTAATCACTAGAGTTGAGCGAACCTCTGGAAGTTCGGGTTCTGCTGGTCCGGCCAAACTTCGGGACAAAGTCCGGGTCCGGGTCCGGACGGAACCCGAACGATCGCACGGACACCGAACCCCATTGAAATGAATGGGGACCCGAACTTTTAGGCACAAAAATGGCTGTAACAAAGTCCTGGAAAGCCCTAGAGGGCTGCAAAAGGAAGTAAAATGGGGGTAAGGGTAGGGCAAGTGCCCTACAAAAAAATGGGGATAGGGAAAATAAATTAAAATCAAATAAAAAAATGGGAAGGGGGGTGGATGTGGAGTAGGAGCCTAGAGGTTGACTAGGCAGTGACCGTGGCAGTGTAGGTGGAAGTGGCGGTGGTAGAGGAGTAGGAGGAGGTAGCCAACATGGTATTTTTTTTTTTTGTATTGAGGCCTATTCAAAAAAAGAAGTATATGAATGGCTGTGTGAGTCCGGTCTAAATGTTTATTCTGCACAAGGTAC